>PVKV010004408.1:0-60253 GCA_004027835.1 Alouatta palliata
AGGGCTTTATTTATGAGTTTCCCTTGTGCTGCTGCCTTTTTCTCAGGGCTGCCTTACCCAGCGATGAGGCAGCCTACTCACTGCCTGCAGAGGCTTTGCTGAGCTGCTGTGGGCTCCGCCCAGCTGCCGTGTGAACTTCCCTGCAGTCCAGTTTATACCGGTGTAGTTAGAACTGCCTCTGCAATGGCAAACTCCCTCCACAGTGGTAGACTGCCTCAGTAATGGCGGACGCCCCTCCCCCACAAAGCTGGACCGTCCCGGGTTCAGCTGTGCCTGCTGTGAAACTCTCGATCCAGAGAGTTTCCAATGGCTGTTTTTTTGTGGGGGTGGGACCAGCTGAGCCTGATCACCTGGCTCTCTGACTCAGAGCGTTTTTTTTTTTTTTCTTAAGTTGAATGGTCACTGTCTCCCAGGTGTTCCAGCCGCCTGTTGAAAAGGCGCCGGGATCTGTATGACTTCCCGTGCGGTGACCCACTGCGCTGGCTGAAACCGTGGGCACTGGCGTTTTTTTGCCTGGGAAATCTCCTGGCCTGGCTGTCTGTTTCAGTCCCCTTTTTAAATCAAATGAATGGGCGGCTCTGCCTTCCCAGAGCTCCAATTGCCAGCTAAAACGGCACCCGGACCCACATATTTTGTATCGGGAACCACTGCACCGGGGCGCCGCTCCAAACAGCAGCGGCGAAAACGGCCGCACAGGCAAAAACAGCTGCACCGGCCAAACCAGCCGCGCCGGCCAAACCAGGTGCGCTGGCGACCCGTGGGGCTCCTCCCCCTGGGAATCTCCTGGTCTGTGGGCAATAAAAATCCGTCTGCGAATGTGGCGTCCACTCACCCTCCACGCTTTCACTGGGAGCTGCAATCCTCAGCTGCTCCTAATCGGCCATCTTGGATCTCTCTCAAAACTATATAGTCTCTTAAGTGTATTCCATGTTATCCTTCTTTTTCTCAGTCCTCAACAGAACTGTGGGTTTATCTTCCTGTATCACTTATTTAACGTCTCATTGAATAAAACTGCCAATGCCCCATCCACATCATACATAATTTGAATATAGAATGAGGCTAAATTCCTGGACTTCAAGGCCGTTACCATTAATCTAGTTCCTTCTTTTATTATTATGGGTTATATCATAATAACTCAATTATTATAAATCCAATCAAAAAGTTACAAAACAATATTTGCTTAATTCGAGTAAAATCAAGAGCTATTGTAGCACTCCAAAAGACCTCCATGCCCAGAGTTTACACCTTTTCCATGACAATTTTTCCCTCCTTGCTAGGGATAATCAGCAATGCTGAGTCTGCTATTAGTCACAATCTTGCCTTTTGTGGCAGACACTTTTGGACCGTGTGTTGCAATTCCTCGGTCCACCTCTAACCGCAATCACAGCTCTGCAGGACAGTTACCTGGATGCTCAGTTAATGCTGACAATGCTGCTCCTTAAGTGGCTGGCTTGCAGTCTCAGCTTTTCTGCCCCAAGAGCTTTCCAGACCAACACATATAGGAAGGGGAGTTATTACCCCAGAGTACAACCCTCTCACAACAGTGAATGGGAGATGATGGATAAATTCCCCAACCTCCTGTTCATCAGACCTAATTCTGGAAGGCATCTGTCCAGTCCTCAGAGATCCTGGTATAATACAACCTGCTGTCTTCATCAGTGGCCTGGAAAATACACATTTATATTGGTCTGCCTTTTGCCTGCCTTTTTTTTTTTTTTTTTTTTTTTTTTTTGAGAGGGAGTTGCTCACTACAACCTCTGCCTTCCTGGTTCAAGCAATTCTCCTGCCTCAGCCTCCTGACTAGCTGGGATTGCAGGCGTATGTCACCACACTCGACTAATTTTTGTATTTTTATTAGAGATGGGGTTTCGCCATGTTGCCAGGCTGGTCTCGAACTCCTGACTTTGTGATCTTCCCACCTCAGCCTCCCAACGTGCTTGGATTACAGGTGTGAGCCACTATGCCCAGCCTAGTCTGCCTTTTTTTGTTCTCAGTCTGCTTCCTAAGATCTCATCCCAATTATTGTATAATTGTTTATTATACAATAATAAACAATTTTCCATAAGCCTTTGACTCATGTTCTGCTTTCATAGAACCCTAAATGAAAACTTAATTTTACCACTTATAAATGCAGTCACAACCAACACATTTACACCATTTTGAACCCCATAAAAATGGAACCACGCCATATGAGTTCCATTGTATCTTGTGTCTTTCAGTCAAGATTATATTGGTGAAATTCATCAATGTTGTGAGTGAATTTGTTTAGATCAGGTGTGTCCAATCTTTTGGCTTCCCTGGGCCACATTTGAAGAAGAATTGTCTTGGACCACACATAAAATACACTAACACTAATGGTAGCTGATAAACTAAAAACATCACAACGAAATCTCAACGTTTAAAAAAAAATTTACAAATTTGTGTTCGGCTGCATTCAAAGCCATCCTGGGTCACATGTGGTCCACAGGCCATAGGTCGTACAAGGTTGGTTTTGATTATTCATTTTTGGCTGTACAGTGGGGCACTGGAAAATTTTTCTCTCAGGAATCCAACTACCCCCCGCAAAAAACCTTAATGATTATAATATCAGGTGTTTCCTCAACAAAAATAACCAAAGTATACCCTCCTGCTAAGAAGCCTACATTCAACAAGTCTCATGAAAATGCCTACAGCTTGCAATTAGCTTCTTAATGATACACTTGTTAACATAAACAGCCAAACCAAAGATTACTAAACTTTTAGGAAAAATTCTAACATAAAAGACAAAAAGGAAGGTAACCCAAAATAGAGGTCATTATGACAGCACAAAGAAGTAAAAATTTTACAAAATACATTATTAGTGAGAAAAATGAAGTAAGATATGTCTACAAGCAAGAATAAAATTTTCTTTTAAAATATCAATAGAAAGGAAGATCCAAATTAACTCTTATAATTTAAATATAATGATAAAAACAGAAAACTTAAAATTAAAGAAAACATTAGAAAGTGGAAGGAGAGAGGAAAGAAGTAAGAGAATGGAGAGAGAGAAAGACAGAGAGGTAGAAAGAAAGAGAAAGAGAAGAAAAGGAGGGACTTCTGCCAAGATGGCCAAATAGCAACAGCTCCAGTCTACAGTCCCCAGCAAGAATGAGCCAGAAGATGAGTGATCTCATTTCCAATTGAGGTACCAGGTTCATCCCATTGGGACTGGTTAAACAGTGGGAACAGCCCAGGGTGGGCAATCGAAGCAGGGTGGGGCACGGCCTCACCCAGGAGGTGCAAGGGGCTGGAGACTATTGCTCCCAGCCATGGGAAGCCATTAGGGACTTTTCACAACACTTCAACACTCCTGCTCATATACTGCACTTTTCGCATGGTCTACACGACCCGCAGACCAGGAGATTCCTTCTGGCTCCTACAACACCAGTGCCTGGTGTTTCCAGCACAAAACTGTTTTAGGCAAGTGGCACCTGGAATGCCAGTGAGACAGAATTGCTCATTCCCCTGTAAAAGGGGACTGAAGCCAGGGAACCAAGTGAACTGGCTTGGCGGGCCCCACCCTCATGAAGACCAGCAAGCTAAAACACTGGCTTGAAATTCTCCCAGCCAGCACAACAGTCTGAGCTTGACCCGGAACATTAGAGCTTGGTGGGGAGAGGGGCACCTGCCATTGCTGAGGCTCCAGTAGGTAGGCGGCTTCAACATAGCCTGTATAAACAAGCCATCTCCGTCCCCCGGAAGTTTACACACAAGCTGGGTGGAGCCCAGCACTGCAGCTCAGCAAGGCCTCTCCAGGCAGATTGTCAAGCAGACTCCCTTCTTGCTGAGCAGGACATCTCAGAAAAAAGACAGCAGCCAGTCACGGACTTACAAAGCCCCCACCTTCCTGGGACAGAGCATTTGGGAAAAGGGACTGTTGTGGGTTCCACTTCAGCAGACTTGAACATCCCTGCCCGGCAGCCCTGAAGGGAGCAATGGAGCCCCCAGAACAGTGCTTGAGCTCTGTTAGCTCCATTAAGAGACAGGCTGCCTCCTCAAGTGGCTCCCTGACCCCCATGTATCCTAACTGGGAGACACATCATACAGGAGAGCTCTGGCTGACACGTGGCAGGTACTCTTTTGGGAGGAAGCTACCAGAGGAAGGAGGAGGCAGCAATCTTTGCTCTTCTGCAGCCCCAGGGTGATTCCCAGGCAAGCAGGGTCTGGAGTGGACCTCCAGCAAACTGCAGCAGACTTGTAACAGAGAAGCCTGACTGTTAAAAGAAAAACTAATAAACAGAAATACCTTCAACATCAACAGAAAGGATGCCCACTCAGAAACCCCATGCAAAAGTCACCAACTTCACAGACGAAAGGTAGATAAATCCATAAAGATGGGAAGGAACCAGTGCAAAGAGGCTGAAATTGCCAAAAGCCAGAATGTCTCTTCTCCTCCAAGGGATCACAACCCCTCACCAGCAAGTGAACAAACCTGAATGGAGAATGAGTGTGACCAACTGATAGAAGCAAGCTTCAGAAGGAGGGTAATAACAAACTTCTCCGAGCTAAAGGAACATGTTCCAATCCAATGTAAGAAAACTAAGAACCTTGAAAAAAGGTTAGATGAAATGCTAATGAGAATAACCAGCATGGAACAGAACATAATCAACACCATGGAGCTTAAAAGCACAGCATGAGAACTCTGTGAAGCATACACAAGTTTCAACAGCCGAATCGACCAAGCAGAAGAGAGGATATCAGAGGTCGAAGATCAACTCAATGAAATAAAGCAAGAAGGCAAGATTAGAGAAAAAATTGAAAAGAAATGAGCAAAGCCTCCAAGAAATATGGGATTATGCGAAAAGACAAAATCTATGTTTGATTGGTGTATCTGAAAGTGATGGGGAGAACGAATCCAAGCTGGAAAACACTCTTCAGAACATTATCCAGGAGAACTTCCCCAATCTAGCAAGGCAGGCCAACACTCAAATACAGGAAATACAGAGAACACCACAAAGCTATTCCTCGAGAGGGCAACCCCAAGGCACATAATCGTCAGATTCACCAAGGTTGAAATGAAGGAAAAAATGCTACGGGCAGCCAGAGAGAAAGGTCAGGTTACCCACAACAGGAAGCCCATCAGATTCACAGCAAATCTCTCAGCAGAAACCCTACAAGCCAGAAGAGACTGGGGGCCAATATTCAACATCCTTAAAGAAAAGAACTTTCAACCCAGAATTTCATATCCAGACAAACTAAGCTTCATAAGTGAAGAAGAAATAAAATCCTTTATGGACAAGCAACTGCTGAGAGATTTCATCACCACCAGGCCTGCTTTACAAGAGCTCCTGAAGGAAGCACTAAACATGGAAAGGAACAACCAGTACCAGCCATTCCAAAAACATACCAAATGGTAAAGACCATTGACACAATGAAGAAACTGCGTCAACTAACAGCAAAACAACCAGCTAGCATCAAAATGGCAGGATCAGATTCACACATAACAATATCAACCTTAAATGCAAATGGGCTAAATGCCCCAATCAAAAAACACAGACTGGCAAACTGGATAAAAAGTGAAGACCCATCGGTGTGCTGTATTCAGGAAACACATCTCATGTGCAAAGACACACATAGGCTCAAAATAAAGGGATGGAGGAAGATTTACCAAGCAGATGGAGAGCAAAAAAAAAAAAAAAAGCAGGGCTTGCAATCCTAGTTTCTGATAAAACAGACTTTAAACCAACAAGATCGAAAGAGACAAAGAAGGGCTATACAATGGTAAAGGGATTAATGCAACAAGAAGAGCTAACAGTCCTAAATATATATGCACCCAATACAGGAGCACCCAGATACATAAAACATGTTTTTAATGACCTGCAAAGAGACATAGACTACCACACTATGATTATGGGAGACTTTAACACTCCACTGTGAATACTAGACACATCAATGAGACAGAAAATTAACAAGGATATCCAGGACTTAAATTCAGATCTGGACCAAGTGGATATAGTAGACATCTACAGAACTCTCCACCCGCAAACCACAGAATATACATTCTTCTCAGCACCACATTGCACTTATTCTAAAATTGACCACATAATTGGAAGTAAAACACTCCTCAGCAAATGCAAAAGAATGGAAATCATAACAAACAGTCTCTCAGACCATAGTGCAATCAAATTAGAACTCAGGATTAAGAAACTCACTCAAAACCACACAACTACATGAAAACTAAACAATCTACTCCCGAATGACTACTGGATAAATAAAGAAATGAAGGCAGAAACAAAGATGTTCTTGAAAACCAATGAGAACAAACAGAACATACCGGAATGTCTGGGACGCATTTAAAGCAGTGTCTAGAGGGAAATTTATAGCACTAAATGCCCACATGAGAAGGAGGAAAGATCTGAAACTGACACCCTAACGTCACAATTCAAAGAACTAGAGAAGCAAGATCAAACAAATTCAAAAGCTAGTAGAAGACAAGAAATAACTAAGATCAGAGCAGAACTGAAGGAGATAGAGACACAAAAAAGCCTTCAAAAAATCAATAAATCCAAGAGCTGGTTTTTTGAAAAGATCAACAAAATAGACCACTAGCCAGACTAATAAAAAAGAAAAGAGAGAAGAATAGAATAGATGCAATAATAAATGATAAAGGGGATATCACCACCAATCCCACAGAAATACAAACTGCCATCAGAGATTACTACAAACATCTCTATGCAGATAAACCAGTAAATCTAGAAGAAATGTATAAATTCCTGGATACTTACACCCTCCCAAGACTAAACCAGGAAGAAGTTGAATTCCTGAATAGACCAATAACAAGGTCTGAAGTTGAGGCAGCAATTAATACCCTACCAGGCTATTAACTGCCTACCAAAAAAAGTCCAGGACAAGATGGGTTCATAGCCAAATTCTACCAGACATACAAGAGGAGCTGGTACCATTCCTTTTGAAACTATTCCAAACAATATGAAAAGAGGGAATCCTCCCTAACTCATTTTTTCAGACCAACATCATCCTGATACCAAAACCTAGCAGAGACACAACTAATAAAGAAAATTTCAGGCCAATATCCATGACGAATACTGATGTGAAAATTTCAATAAAATACTGGATAATCAAATCCAAGAGCACATCAAAAAGTTTATCCATCACAATCAAGCTGGCTTCATCCCGGGGATACAAGGCTGGTTCAACATCCGCAAATCTATGAATGTAATCCATCACATAAATGGAGCCAAGGACAAAAACCACATGATTATCCCAATAGATGCAGAGAAAGCCTTCGACAAAAGTCAACAGTCCTTTATGTTAAAAACTCTCAATAAACTAGGTATCGATGGAACCTATCACAAAATAAAAGCTGTTTATGACAAACCCACAGCCAATATCATACTGAATGTGCAAAAACTGGAAGCATTCCCTTTGAAAACTGGCACAAGACAAGGATGCCCTCTCTCACCCCTCCTATTCAACATAGTATTGGAAGTTCTGGCTAGGGCCATCAGGCAAGAGAAGGAAATAAAGCGTATTTGAATAGAAAGAGAGGATATCAAATTGACCCTGTTTGCATATGACATGATTGTATGTTTAGAAAATCCCATTGTCTCATCCCAAAATCCTCTTAAACTGATAAGCAACTTCAGCAAAGTCTCAGGATACAAAATCAGTATGCAAAAATTGCAAGCATTCCTACACACCAACAATAGACAAACAGAGATCCAAATCATGAATGAACTCCCATTCACAATTGCTACAAATAGAATAAAATACTTAGGAGTACCACTAATAAGGGATGTGAAGGACCCCTTCAAGGAGAACTACAAACCATTGCTGAAGGAATTAAGTTAGTATACAAACAGATGGAAAAACATCCCATGCTCATGGTTAGGAAGAATCAGTATCGTCAAAATGGTCATACTGCCCAAAGTAATTTATACGTTCAATGCTATCCCTATCAAGCTACCAATGACTTTCTTCACAGAATTGGGAAAAAACACCTTAAACTTTATAGGGAACCAAAAAAGAGCCTGCATAGCTAAGACAATCCTAAGCAAAAAAAACAAGCTGGAGGCATCATGCTACCTGACTTCAAACTGTACTACAAGGTTACAGTAATCAAAACAGCATGGTACTGGTGCCAAAACAGAGATATAGACCAATGGAACAGAACAGAGGCCTCAGAAAGAATGCCACACAACTACAATCATCTGATCTTTGACAAACCTGATGAGATCAAGCAATGGGGAAAGGATGCCCTATTTAATAAATTGTGTTGGGAAAACTGGCTAGCTATATGCAGAAAGCTGAAACTGGATCCCTTCCTTACACCTTATACACAAATTTACTCTAAATGGATTACAGATTTAAACCTGAGGCCTAACACCATAAAAACTCTAGGAGAAAACCTAGGCAATACCATTCAGGATCTAGGCATGGGCTAGGACTTCATGACTAAAACACCAAAAGCAATGGCAACAAAAGCTAAAATTGACAAATGGAATCTAATTAAACTTAAGAGCTTCTGCAAAGCCAAAGAAACTATCAATAGAGGGAACAGACAACTAATAGAATCGGGGAAAAAAATTGCAATCTACCCATCTGACAAAGGGCTACTATTGAGAATCTACAAAAAACTTCAACAAATTTACAAGAAAAAAAAAAACCATAAAAAAGTGGGCAAAGGATATGAGCAGACACTTTACAAAAGAAGACATTTATACAGCCAACAAACATAAGAAAAAAAGCTCATCATCACTGGTCATTAGAGAAATACAAATCAAAACCACATGGAGATACCATCTCACACCAGTTAGAATGGCGATCATTAAAAAACCAGAAGACAACAGATGCTGGAGAGGATGTGGAGAAATAGGAACACTTTTACACTGTTGGTGGGAGTGTAAATTAATTCAGCCATTGTGGAAGACAGTGTGGCAATTCCTCAAGGATCTAGAAATAGAAATACCATTTGACCCAGCAATCCCATTACTGGGTATACATCCAAAGGATTATAAATCATTCTGTTATAAAGACACATGCACACACGTTTATTGCAGCACTGTTCACAATAGCAAAGACTTGGAACTGATCCAAATGCCCATCAATGACAGACTGGATAAAGAACACGAGGCACACATATACCCCATGGAACACTATACATCCATAAAAAAAGAAGAGTTCATGTCCTTTGCAGGGATATGGATGAGGCTGGAAACCATCATTCTCAGCAAACTGACACAAGAACAGAAAAGCAAATACTGCACATTCTTACTCATAAGTGGGTGTGAACAATGAGAACACACAGACACAGGGAGGGGAATATCACATCCTGGGGGATGGAGGGTAGGGGAGGAATAGCAGGGGTTGGGGGGATTGGGGAGGGATAGCATTAAGAGAAATACCTAATGTAGATGATGGAGCAATGGATGCAGCAAACCACCACCAGGGCATGTGTATACCTATGCAACAAATCTGCACGATCTGCACATGTACCCCAGAACTTAAAGTATAATAAACAAAACAGAGAGAAGAAAAGGAGGCCAAAGAAGATAAAAGTAAAACTAAAGAACTTATTTAGGATGTCTAACAGGTGAATAATAAGGATTCAGTGAGGACGGTATACAAATAAGCAGACAAAATTATCAATGAAATAATTCTAAAAATTATTCCAGAATTGAAGGACCCATGTTTTTCAGACCAAGATGTTTCCCGATTGTTTAGTAACCTGAACAATCGAGAAAAAGGAACTCACAGCAGGACACCCACTTGGAAAATGCAACCATCTTGGGAAAAGGGGAAACATTAAAAGTTTCAGAGAACAAAAATATGTCACATACAAAAGACCAAGAATGAGAATGGCTTTTAACTTTTCAATATCAGCACTAGATGTTAAAGACAATAAAATAAAAGTCATTTCCAACTACTAATGATCGAGAAATAGAGCAAGTTAAATGTGAAAGTAGGCATTCCAATTGGCCATAGGAGTGGCTGCCTGAATCTGAATCTCTCCACACAATTTCCAAGAAGAAAGAGGAGAAGAGAAGAGGAAGAAGAGGGGAGAGAAGAAAAAGGAGCTCAAATCAAATGAGGCTCGACCCATATTTTCAGCATTACTAAGAGACCAAGAATACTATGAACTTCAATTTTCCTTCATATAAAGACAAAAATAATTCCAGCAGATCTTCATTGATTGGAAAAGTTAGGGTAGAAAGCCTTTAAACACTTCGAGTAAAAGAAAAAAAAAATCAGGGGACTTTTAAATAAAGCAAAGACAAAATCACCCTTAGAAAGAGAAAAGTCCAACGCTAAATACCAGAATACTGACCACAAGTCTAGAACTGGAAAGTTTACAGCAACAGCTGCAGGAAAGGGCTTTACAATTGAGATGGAAATTAGCAACACTGAAGCATTGCTTCTGGGGGAAAAGGAAGAAAATAGAGAAGAGGAAATACCCATCAGAGACTGGCAATGAAGTGAAAGGAAGAAAGTGGTAACAGTTAAGGAGCATTCAGAAATCAAAACCATCACAGTACATGTAAACCCTTCTTCTTTCTCACCTACCACCACCCAGCACCAACAAAATCATCTATTAATGATATTTAACTTTATTACAGTCACTGAAGAG
This sequence comes from Alouatta palliata, assembly GCA_004027835.1. NCBI lineage: Eukaryota > Metazoa > Chordata > Mammalia > Primates > Atelidae > Alouatta > Alouatta palliata. Next base: position 10,604 of record PVKV010004408.1, read on the forward strand.
AATACGCTTGACCTAAAAAGCCCATCAACAAAACACATAAGAATAGAGGCAAAACAAATTAACCCTATACAAAGCTATTGTAAAAAAAAAAAAAAAAAAAAGATATATGACAAAAAATTTTCACCACCAACAACCACAAAGCAGAAGAAACTATAACTTTAAATCTTAATTAAATATCTTCAAATAAGCATTTAGATATACATATATAATTTATAATAAAAAATACCAACAGTAAGTACAGAAATATACAAGTAAAGGAAGAAATGCAATGAGTTGATCTCAGGAAAGACACAGATTAAACATCCCTAAAATGAAGAATAAATTATAAGGTAGTCAAAGGAAGATAGATATAAGTGAAACATTATTAAGTAATAAATGCAAGAAGGAAGGCAAGATAATGAAAATGACATAAATAACTTAAAAGTCAGACAAGGAGGTTGGAATGTAAGGTAGACAAATATTTAATATATGTACACTTGGAATTACTGAAGAAGAAAAGCAAGACAATGTAACACAGCTAATATTTAAACCAATAATCCAATAAAATCTAAATCTAAACATTGAAAAGGCTTCCAGTATACCTGGAAAATTTTACTGAGGATAATCAAACTTGAGAAATAGCCTTGTGAAATATCAGACTTTTTAAAATAGAAAGAAAAAAATCCACAAGCAGGCCCTCCAGGCAAAAAAGAACAAATTAGGTATAAGAATAAGACAAGTCAACTATAATTCTCAAGAGCAACTTAAAAAGAAAGGCAACAATAGACTGACATTTTCAAGAAACTTAAAGAAGGCAAAACCCAGGGATTTTGTATCTAAGCTGAAATTAAAATATCAAGACTATAGTCTTAGAGTACAGAAACATCGGAAATAATGAACCTATAAAGCTTTGACAAGAAGTCTTCTAGAGGATGAGCTTCTTCCAACCAAGAAATAATGTTAATAGTAGTAACAACAAGAAAACATACTGGTAGTGAACATTTAATATGTTTTACTGGAAATCTATGAATAAAACAAAATTGAGAGGTATAGATTAAAAAATAGCATATAAAATCATATGTTCTGACAAAGTAGAAAGAATGCATCTCTAAAATAAATAGGAAAAAATATAAATACATATATGAGTATGTTTATATAAATATAGGTAGAGGAGAATATAATCATTAATTGTTGTACAGTTAAAAGAGGAAGCCAAATGATGCCATGTAAAACTATCAAGAGGTTAAATAAGAACCAAAAAAGCAGGAGAAAAAAAAATTTTGTTTTTTTTTGAGACAGGGTCTCGCTCTGTCACCCAAGCTCACTGCAACCTCCGCCTTCCAAGCTCAAGCAATCCTCCCACCTCAGCCTTCTGAACAGCTGGGACCACAGGCATGTGCCACCATGCCCGGCTGGTCTCAAACTCCTGGCCTCAAGGGATCCTTCCACCTTGGCCTCCCAAAGTGCTAGGATTATAAGCTTGAGCCGCCGTGCCCAGCAGAGAAAAATCTTTTTAACTTTGTGTTAGGCCAAGTGTTTTTGGACACCAATAAAAGCACAATCCAAAAAATAAATAATTTATAAATTGAATTTCATAAAAATTAAAACTTTAGCTCTCTGAAATATCTTGTTAGGAGAATGAAAAGACAAACAACAGACAGAAAACATTTACAAATCACATATCTGAAAAAGAACTTTTATCTAGAATATATAAAGAACAAGAACTCTCAAAACTTGACAGTTTGAAAACAACCCCATTAAAATATAGCCAAAAGACCTGAAGAGACACTTCACCAAGAAGACATACAGACAGCAAGTAAAAACATGAAAAGATTTTCAACTGTTAGTTATGAAAGAAATGCAAACTGGAGTCAAGTACTGTGTAACTGAACTCTCAGGTGGAAAGGCAAAATTGTTTGGCAAATCGTCTGAAAATTGCTTTAAAAATTAAACATACATTTACCACATGACATAGCAAGCCACATCTAGGTAATTTACCCTGAAGAAATGAAAAATTATGTTCACACAAAAACTTATGTATAAATGTTTGTGGCAGAATTATTCATAATCACAAGAAACTGGAAACAACCCAAATGTTCTTCAATGAGTACATGAATTTTTAAAAATTGTGGATGGAATACTATTCAGCCATAAAAAATAATAAAATCCTGCTATTCATGGCAACATGAGTGGAATATTAGGATGCTACGTTAAGTGAAATAAGCCAGGAACAGAAAGTTAAATACCACATGTTCTAACTTGTATGTGGAAACTTAAAAAAGTTGATTTCATAGAAGTAAAAAGCAACAGAAGTTATTAGAGGCTGGAAAGGTAGGGAGAATGGGGATAGGAAGAGATTGGTTAAAGGATACAAAATCTCAGCTAGATAGGAGGAACAAGTTCTAGTGTTTTAGAGCACTGTAGGATAACTGTAGTTACCAATTCTATATATTTTCAAATAGCTAGAAGAATTGAATGATCCCAACACGGAAAAATGATAAATGTCTGAGATAACAGATATGGTAATTACCCTGATCTGATCACTGCCTATTGTATGTATCAAAACATCACTATGTACCCCACAAATATGTACAATTAACATGTTAATCAAAATAAATAATTTAAAATTGCAGTCTATATAATGGAATATAAAAAAGGAATGAACTTTTGATACATATAAATTCATGAATAAAGCACAAATGCAGTATATAAGTAAAAGAAGTCAATTTCAAAAGATTACAGACTGTATAATTCCATTTATAAGATGTTCTGTAAAAACCAGACAGTAGGACACAGTCACCTACAGGTAGCATTGTTATCAGAATCAATAGGTACCAGAGTTTATGGGCAAAGAGAGGGATTAACTACAGAAGGGACTTTTGAAGAAATGTTTCCAGGTGATAAAACTGTGTCCTGACTGTGTCCTGACATGTGACGAGTACATGAATCAACATGTGTTGAAAGTCATCGAACCATACATCAAAAAAGTTAAGTTGGCTGTAGATAACTCTAAAATATTTAATAGGAAATTTTTTGTAAATTAAAAGAACTTAGGAATATAAAATTAATTGCAATGCCTAAACCTAAATTGGATATTGTTGTTGTTTTTCTTTTTAGCAAAACAGTAAAAAGCCTTTTGGTGATAACTGTGACAATTTGAATTGAACCTGACACTAGATATTCGTAGGTGTGTAATGGTACTATGTTTTGTAATAAATGATGATCAATTTGGGGAGATCTCTGTTGACCTATTTTGGTGTAAATTTCACAATGTCTACTTATCTTCATATGGGAAAGCAAAAAAAAAGTGAATATATATGTATGTATGTAAATGTATGAAATCTAGGTAGATGCAAGTAACTATTTTAGTATATTTTCAAAATTTTGTGTTTAAACAATTTTATAGTAAAAAGTTTATGAAAATCACATCACAAACAAGTCTACTTGATCGTGATGGATAAGCTTTTTGGTGTGCTGTTACAATTGGTTTGCCAGTATTTTATTGAAGATTTTTGCATCTATGTTCATCATGGATACTGGCCTGAAGTTTTCTTTTCTTGTTGAGTCTCTGCCGGGTTTTGGTATCAGGATGATGTTGGTCTCATAAAATGATTTGGGAAGGATTCCCTCTTTTTGGATTGTGTGGAATAGTTTGTCAAAAAAGAATTCATTTTGAGGGTGGACAAAAGCTTAGTCATGTAACAAAAAATAACATTTTATAAATTTCTACTTATGTAACTTCTACGGAATGAAGCAATAATGATCTTCCATGAAAAGAAATGTGCTGGAAGCATGGAGACCAGGTTTACATTACCTCTAATAAGGTGTGAATAAGAGGAAATACAGGGTGCATTGCCTACTTTGGTCATATTCACTTCTAGGAATTCCCCTACTTCTCAAGCTGAGTTGACTTTTGTGGTTGAGTGACGTAATGATGGCCCAAATGAGGTGAACAGTATAAGGAGGAAGGAAATGTGTTAACCCATCATACTTTCAGCAAACACCAATGTTTCTGAGCTAACTGGGACTTGTGTGCCAATGAATGTACTTTCGTTCAGCTTTTCATTCTGATACGCTTGTGGCACCAATCTGTGCTGTCAGTTCTCTTCTCAGCTGATGAATGGAATGGAGTGGAATGGAATGGCATGGAATGGCATGGAATGGCATGGAATGAAAAAGGAAGAGGAGGGAAGGGGAGGAGAAAGCAGAAGGGGAGAAAAAATAATAGAACTTCCTTGGGTGGTTTCACAGAAATTCACACACGGTTTAATTGAGTAAATGCCTCTTTTTTTCACTGTTATAACTTTAAAATAGTTCTAATTTTTTTTATTACCTGTGAAGTGGGCATACCCATAGCACCTACCTTGTCAGGTTGTTGTAAAGGTTATGATTTATACCAAGTATTTACTACAGTGCTTGGCATTTACTAAACATTTATGAGATGTTAGATGAGCTGTTGCTATTAAGATTGTGGCAAAGAACTTGAGATTGGATGAGATCGCTCTAGTTTCATTAATAGATTTAATCATTCAGGTCTGAAGGAGTAAAAATGAGGCCTGATGCTCCCAGGTACCCACATTATAGCTCTATCAGCACTTGATGAGGTCTTCCTTCTACTGGACCTGTCAACTGGATATTGTGAAAGAGAAAAGAACTGTAATTATAACAATTCTTATTTATAAGGGTCTTCTATCTGCGATGTATTCTTTCAAGGGCTTTACTTACATTAAATCATTTAAAACTTACAAGTCTTACAAAATATAATGAAATCCTATTTGAAGGATTTTATAGATGAAGAAAGAGGGGCAGACAGCCTAAGTAACTTGCCTAAAGTCATGGTCATAATAAACGGCATAGCCTGGACCCAGAGTTCATGTTGGTAACTGGAACTAGCCTCTCATGCTAACGATAGTTTCAATTTCACCTTAAACTCCTAGGTATTAAGGGAGTGTGGAATTAGAATTTTCTCACTATTTTTCTAAAGAGACCCATTTGTCTCCTATTTCCTAAGAATTCCCTCAATTGCCTCAGTTGGCCTCTTTTTTTTTTTTGAGACAGAATCTTGCCCAGTTGCCAGGCTGGAGTGTGGTGGTGCACTCAGCTCACTGCAACCTCTACCTCCCGAGTTCAAGCGATTCTCCTGCCTCAGCCTCCTCAGTAGCTGGGACTACAGGCACACACCACCACGCCCAGCTAATTTTTGTATTTTTAGTACAGATGGGGTTTCACCATGTTGGTCAGGATGGTCTTGATCTCTTGACCTCGTGATCTGCCCATCTAGGCTTCCCAAGTGCTGGGATTACAGGTAATTGGCCTCTTAAAAGTGCAGACCCAAGACATTTCCTGGAGTCCCAAGTGACATGGCTCATAAGATGCCAGTTTCATCAACAGAAACCCTGCAGATGCTAACTGTTTACACTTTGCCACAGCTTGCAGCTACTTATCAGTGGGGAGTGTGACTGGAAAGCTTCAAGGTAAAGAGTCACTAATGCATAGTGCTTAAGTATGTAGATTCAACGTCAAACAAGTGCAAATCTCCTGATCTGCCATTTGATAGACATGGCAGGTATTTAACCCTTTTAACCTCAGTGTTTTTATCTGTGAAGTGGGGGTAAGGAAAACATCTACATGATAAGGCTGCTGTAAATGTGAAAATCAGAAAATGCTTAGCACTAGCCTGAAACTGCTCAATAAGGACTATTATTTTCATGATTAAAGTTTTTATCTCCCTTCAAAAAATTAAACATCAAAGGAACATACCTCAAAATAATGATAATACCCATCTATGACAAACCCACAGCCAACATCATACTGAACAGACAGAAGCTTCAAACATTCCCCTTGAGAACTGGCACAAGACAAGAATGCCCACTCTCATTACTATTACTCAACACAATACTGGAAGTTCTAGCCAGAACAATCCGGCAAGAGAAACAAATGAAAGGCATCTAAATAGGAAAAGAAGAAGTCAAACTATCTCTCTTCACAGGTATGATTCTATGTCTAGAGAACCCTCAAGATTCACCCAAAAGGCTCCTGGAACTGATAAACAACTTCAATAATGTTTCAAGATGTACAAAAATCAGCAGAATTTCTACACACGAATAACGTTCAAGCTGAGAGCCACTACAAGAATTAAATCCCATTTACAATGCCACAAAAAAATGAAACTATCTAGGAATACATCTAACCAAGGAGGTAGAAGATCTCTACAAGGAGAACTGCAAACGCACTACTGAAGGAAATCATAGATGACACAAACAAATGGAAAAACATGCCATGCTCATGGATTGGAAGACTTAATATCACTAAAATGGCCATACCACCCAAAGCAATCTACAGATTCAATGCTACTCTATCAAACTATCAACATCATTTTTCAGTGAATTAGAAAAAAAAAATTTTAATATATAGAACCAAAACAAAGCCCAAATAGCCTAAGACATCCTAAGCAAAAAGAACAAAGCTGGAGGCATCACATTTTCCAACTTCTACAATACTATCAGGTCACAGTAACCAAAACAGCATGGTACTGGTACAAAAATAGACACATAGACCAAAGCGACATAATAAAGAACCCAGAAATAAAGACGCACATGTACAGGCACCTGAAATTCAATAAAATCAACAAAAATAAGCAAAGGGGAAAGAACTAGTCCATAAATGGTGCTGGAATAGCTGGCTAGCCACATGCAGAAGAATAAAACTGGATTCCTGCCTTTCACCATATACAAAAATTAACTCGAGATGGATTAAAGATTTAAATGTAAGAAGATCTCAAACTCTAAGAATCCTAGAAGAAAACCTAGGAAACACCATCCTGGACATCAACCATGGGAAAGGATTTATGACTAAGTTCTCAAAAGCAATTGCAACAAAAACAAAAACTGACAAATGAGACCTAACTAAAGAGCTTCTGCACAAAAAAAGAAACTCAACAAAATAAACAGACAACCTACAGTATGGGAAAAAATATTTACAAACTCTCACAAAGGTCTAATATCCAGAATCAATAAGGAACTTAAACAATTCAACAAACAGAAAACAAATCCATTAAAAAGTGGGCAAAAGACAGGAACAGATGTTTCTCAAAAGAAGATATACAAGCAGCCAACAAACATGTGAATAAATGCTTCACATCACCAATTATCAGAAAAATGAAAATCAAAACCACAGTGAGATACCATCTACACCAGTCAGAATGGCTATTACTAAAAATAAGAAATGCTGGCAAGGCTGCAGGGGAAAAAAAGAACACTTATACACTGTTGGTGGGAATGAAAATTAGTTTAGCTACCATGGAAAGCAATTTTGGGATTTCTCAAAGAACTTAAAACAAAACTGTCATTTGACGTAGCAATCCCATTACTGGTTACATAACTGATATGGTTTGGCTCTGTCCCCACCCAAATCTCATCTTGAATTGTAGTCTCCATAATCCCCATGTGTCACAGGAGGGACCCAGTGGGAGATAATTGAATCATGGGTGTGGTTTCCTCCATGCTATTCTCATGAGAGTAAATTCTCCTGAGATCTGATGGTTTTGTAAGGGGTTTCCCCCTTCACTAGGTTCTTATACTTTTCCTTCCTGCCATCATGTGAAGAAGGACATGTTTGCTTCTCTTTCTCTCATGACTGTAGCTTTCCTGAGGCCTCCCATGCCATGCTAAACTGTGAGTCAATTAAACCTCTTTCCTTTATAAATTATCCAGTCTTGGGTACGTCTTTATTAGCAGCATGAGAATGGACTCCTACAATATCTAAAAGAAAATAAGTTGTTCTACCAAAAAGACACTCATATGTTTATCACAGAGCCATTCACAATAGCAAAGACCTGGAATCAATCCACGTGTTCATCAATAGTGGATTGGATAAAGAAAAAGTAGAAAATATATGTTATGGAATACTAAGCAGCCATAAAAAAGAGTAAAATCACATCCTTCACAGCAACATGAATGCAGCTGGAGGCCATAATCCTAAGTGAATTAATGCAGGAACAGAAAACCAAATTCTGTATGCTCTCACTTCATAGTGGGAACTAACCTCATTGGGTACCCATAGACATAAACATGACAATAGACACTGGAAACTACTAGAGGAGGGCAGGAGGGGAGCATGGGTTGAAAAACTATTGGGTACTATGCTCACTACCTGGGTGATGGGATCCATCATACCCCAAATCTCAGCATCATGCAACGTACCTATGTAACAAACCTGCACATGTACATCCTGAATCTAATATAAAAATTGAAATTTTTTTTAAAAATCGTATCTCCTTTTAGTTTCTTGCTATAACTGTCTTTCTCTTCCACTTAACCTTATTTTAAGTGTGTTGCATGACATTGGGTTTAATATGATAAATTGACTCAATTAGTCTTTTTTACAAGTTAAACAGGATTCAAGTAATTTAAAATTAGGTATGTTTGTTCCTAGTGACAGAAAAACATTATGTTTTGGGCAATGGGTAATGTGTTATTATAAGTATATATTTGGCAGGGGGGAGTTGTGCGAGAGATAAAGGAAGCAGAAAACCCAATAATTCAGTCTAGTGTGGCCATATAGAAACAAAAATGGTTGCTGAATAACTACAGGAACCTCAGCAACAAAATTCACAAACCTCTGTTATGGGCAAGACTTAGTTTTCCTCTCCACCTCTACTTTTTGTGCGTGTCTCCTCTCTTCTCATACTATTTTCAGCAGCACTGTCACTTTCTACCCTACATCCTTTACTCACCTAAGCTTCTGTTCATTTACGGTTTCTGCCACCCCCTATTCTCGGCTTACGTCATAGTCCCACTCTGACCATCTCTGCTGACTTTAGATATCTATCTTGATGTTCTACTTCAAATTGTTGACAGAGAGATGCTGACTGACCTAGATCCTCTTTCATACCAGAACATGTCAATCATAGGCCACTAACCAGTCTATGCATTGACTGTACTGATTAGTTTCCCACCTCCAGTCTAATCAGTTGTGTTGCAATAAGTGGCATCATATGGAACAAATAATTGAGCTACTACTGTCCCTTCAGCAAGATTCCTGATGTAGCAACTATTAATACCTTATAGGTTGCAGTAAGTATCACAAGTTACTGTCCCCTTAGGGATGTAAGATTTTAGAATCATAGGGATGTTCCAGGCTCTGGTTCCATTCATACCAAAATAAAACTACTCTTTAACCCCATTGTCAAAGTTATTTATTTATGTATTTATTTATTTTTTTGAGACGGAGTCTTGCTCTGTTGCCAGGCTGGAGTGCAGTGGCACGATCTCGGCTCACTGCAACCTCCATCTCCTGGGTTCAACAATTCCCCTGCCTCAGCCTCCTGAGTAGCTGGGAATACAGGCACGTGTCACCACGCCCAGCTAATTTTTTGGATTTTAGTAGAGATGGGGTTTCACCATGACCAGGATGGTCTCGATCTCCTGATCTCGTGATTCGCCTGCCTCAGCCTCCCAAAGTTCTGGGGTTACAGGCGTGAGCCACCGCACCTGGCCCAAGGTTATTTTTAGTGAACATTTTTTACTTTGTTTCTGTTAGAAAGACTGATGCATCCACTCTTTCTGACAAATTTCCTGACTCATAATGTTAAGAATATCCTCCTATTTGTATAGCGTTTTACAATTATCAAAATTAGTTTTAGCAGCCAACTTATGAAAGAAAAGCCAACTTAACAAAGGCTTAAACACAAAAGGCATTATTCTATCATAAAAAGAAAGTATGAAGGCTGGCAGTCCAAGGCTGATTTAGCAGATCCATAAATTCATCAGTATTTTACCTACTATGATTTTTCATTCCAATATCCCCACAGTGAGGAGCCTCATCTCCACCATCCAGAATAGTAACCAGAGTGCCAGCCATTGCATCCATGTTCTAGGAAGCAAAATTGACAAGAAAGAAAAAAAAAGAATCTGAATCCTTCCTTTTAAAAAAGTATAATACAATACTGCCTCTTACTGCTTATTTGCCAGACGTTGTCACATAGCTGCACAAGCCTGCAAGGGATGCTGGGAAATATGATCATTTAGCAGAGTCAATAGGCCCTTCAAGTGAATTTGCAGTTTTATGATGGAGAAGGAGAAGAATAATGGATTTCTTGAGATAATCAGCGGTCTTTGTGACAGCTGCAGTTTTGGCTATTCAACTCCTTCCATGTCCATTCCTTTCTGACAAATAGAATAGAACACACTTCCTCTCCAACAGAGACGCACCAAAGTCCTCCCCAGGTACTGCACCTAGCTCAAAGTCCAGGATCTCTGGGTGATGTACCGTTCTCTCCATTAGGTCAAGATGCTGGCCATCATAGTCTGGGGATCTAAATACTAGGAAAATCCTGCCTGCAGCAACTTGCTACACTCTGGCAGAAAAGGAACAGCACAACAGTAATAAGTCCTCCCAGATGGAAATGGGAAGAATGGCCACACACCACAGGCCCTGGCTGAAGTAGGTATGACATCCAGCTGGGTAGAGTTGAAAGACATCCATCTCCAGCAGTGAGGTTGGTTCCTTGGTTTGCCTTCTTTGTAGCTTCTGGTTCTGCCTTCTGGGAAAGCACTCTTAGCCATTTTCCGGGACCTTTGCCCTTTTCTCCTGAGAGACTTCTCCATGTCCACTATCAGCTATGGACATAGTGAACTAGGTTCTGGAGTGAATGGCCATTTGGAGGTCTGCACAGCTTTCACAGCTCCCTTCCAACTGGGACCCAAAGCCCACTTATAAGGTTTAACTGTCACAGGGCACTGCAGACCAAGTTTGGAGTCTCTTTGCCAATGTCATTCCTCAAATCTGAGCAGGCTTCCATTTGTTTCCAGTTAGCTCCACATACAAATAACCAAGATCTTGTGTGTACTAAGTTTTTCAGCCTGGCAACTCTCATTTTTATTTGCTCTCTCTTCTTCGTTACTTATTGCCTTCTCTCTCAAATCAGTGGGAGCCACTAGGACACCATTTAATAAAACAGGCTTGGATGGGAAAATGAGAACCCTAAGATAATACTTTGAATCTAGTTCCCACTGCCTGCAGCGACCTGCAGCGACCTCTTGCTATAAGGTTGCTGGCACTGTATTATCTCCTACTAAGGAGGTCCACTTAGCTTCCATCACTTACAAGTACTCTGATTGGAGCTACAGGAAAAGAAGACTTTTTCAAAATTTCAGCATTTTAAATTACAGGACACATAGGCAACTTAGGCCACAGGTTACTCTCAGAAAGAACCTCTGTAAAAAAAAAAAAAAAAAAAAAAAAAAAAAGTATTTCCTGTCTCTCTGTCTGAAGTCTGGCGTACAGTACACTGAGCTCCTCTCTCACTCCTATAGGACTTTGCTAAAAGTGGCAAGAGGTACACAACACCCACCAACATTCTGATGTTTTCCTACCGTTTCCCTCCCTTTTGCTTTTGCTCTAATTCATATGCGGTTTGTCTTCTGAAGGATAAAAAGTGACCATGTGACCAGACATTTTCCTATGCCAATATTAAGAGTTATTCGTTGTCCAGCCTTTGCTATCTGAGCACCTAGTACCTCAGTGCCTCCTTGCCACTAGGCCAGGCCACATGTCGCTGAGTTCTGTTATTGCACTCCACCTCCAGATGCCAAATTCTGTATTTGTTAGGATTCAGCTTGTGTATAAATAAAATATAACAGAGTCCTAAACAAGACAGGGTTTGTTTTTCTCTCACATAAAAGAAAATTCTGGGGGCAAATATGCTAGGAATCCCCCCAGAGCAAGGAATAAGCACGTTTACTATCCAGTCTATGAAAAATAATATCCCTCTAGAGAGCAAGGCCAGGCCTTCCGATTTGCCCATTATAAAATAGTTTGGTTCCTAAATTTCAGGTTCATCTCATGTAAGGCAACTCACTGCCTGTACCTGGCCCTTTTGTATCACCCTGTGGGAACTGGAGTTCACGGGAGCACTACAAACGCTGCCACCTGGCAAGTGTGGCTGCTATGAGTAACACAGCCTCCTGTTTCTGACCCAGGAGTCGCATGTCTTCCTTCAGTGTCCATAGAACTGTGACAGGCTAATTTCTTAGCTTAGCACAAATTATTAGGTAAAACCTCAGACCTTTCACGGTTCTTGATAAATAAAATAGTTAATAAATATTAGTTCTGTCTCCAGGGTGAAAATTATGCTCAGGAAAGTAGTCAGAGTCACCTAAAATCACATAATTTATGAAATCACTTCTCACGCTCATCCAGCATATATTGCCCCACCTACAGTTCCCTCTGTGGAACCATAAATCATTTGGTGAAAGTTGTGGAAAGCAGCTATTTGTCTTAGAAGTAGGTCCTGATACTAGGATGAGGCAAAAGTGGCTCTCAAGCTGCAAAATGTAACCAGGCAATCCAACTCAGATGCTCAGCCTGCACTTGCACGAGGCTGAGACAAATGCCTCCTTAAATACTTTGCCCTAGGACATTATACCAGGCCAAATAAAGCAGGCACGGAAGGACAAATACCGCATGATTCCATTTATATGAGGTATCTGAAATAGCCAAACTATTTGGCTATTGGGTTAGAGGAAAGAAGAGCTGTTGTTCAGCAAATACAAAGCTTCAGTTACGCAAGATGAGCATGTTCTAGCCATCTGCTGCACAACACTGTGCCTATGGTTAACAATACTGTATCATACACTTAAAAATTACCATGGTAGTCTGAGATTAAGTGCCTTTACCACTAATGTATCTCATACACACGCCCACTGAGAGCCTCACTTAATCCTGGCCCTGCTTAGAAGTCTTCCCATCTAGTACTTTTTCAGTCTTTAGATGGATCTCCTTCTCACCTACAAATGTCCTTACATTTTCCAACCCCACCATATTTGTCCTCAAAACCTGCAATTTGAAACAAATCTAAGACATATTCACCCACATTCAAGTAACTGCCAACCGCTTAACACTACACTCCCAGCACTGTTCGATTCTGAAAGGAAGTTTATGCCAAAGGAAGGAGCACTAGGGTAGAATCTCAAGGATTCTAACTAGAATGGTACACTTCATGTGAAACATACAAGGGAGGATATATGGTTGGGAGGGACACTGATAAAATACTTTTATGACACATAAAAATCATACCACTCCATATTACCAGGTACCAACACCATGTTTATCCCTTAAATCTAGAATCCAGTATATCAGCGTTATTAATAGCAAAAAGAATTTTTTTAAAGAAATCCTAACATTTAATTAATTTCAGAAGCAGAGATGACCTTATTTGTCCTTTTAAAAATGGAGACAAGTGAAGACTGAAAAGGCACTTCTATTTACAGTCATTCTCACTTTGGTCCAGCCACAGGAAGAAATGAAAGGTTCTCCATCAGCTGGATGGTACGAGCGAGAAGTCAAGCGAAGACAAACCTTTGATTCTCTGTCTGCCTGGAAGCTGCTGGCATCTCCATCCAATTGCTGAACAAATGGGACTTTGTGTACTCTCATGAGAGATCTCTTTGAAGTTCTGGCAACCCGACTGGCAACTTTTCATATCTGGCCATCTTAGAGCAGGGGAGATTGACAAACAGACAGAGGAAGAACCAGGGAAAGAAGGCGGCCTTTGACTGGCTCCAAGCCCAGTGGGTAAACATGCTGGCTGCCTTCTCACACAGATTACTTTTCAAAAATGAAAAGGGAGTGTCCAGCTTCGTTAGGAATGAAGACGAGGAAATGACTCTCAGCTGTCCACACACAACAAAACAACCAACCACCACAGAGTAGGGGAGCCTTCCATCCAAGGTAGACCAGATGGAATCTGTCTCCCAGACCCAGAATATATCTTTCCCTTCAAAAATATTTATACTGATGGTATCTTCAGCATCCTGAGGATGGGGACATTTTAATGAGATCCATAGTCTTTACTTTCTGCAAAGAATACACAGTCACAAACTTTCCTTCAGGACAAGAGCAGTTAGCTTTTCTGAGTGCTTTCTTAATCTAAGTATATAGATGAAGGCTGTGTGACCTTTTGTTTTGAGTTTAGAATTATGGGTTTGAAAATCTGAGGTCCAACTGCAGTTTTATACCTAACTTCTTGTGTGGCCCTTCACAAGAAATTATTTCCTGTCTTATTTTCCTGAACTGTTGAGGGGATTAAGGTGGTAATAGTAAGGAGGGAAGGGGTTTATATCCAGTTTTAACTTCTTAGAATTAACTTCAAGACAACAAACTATCAAGCATCTACTCTCCACTTAGAAGCGAGCAAGAAAGAAGAAAGAAACACAGGAGAAAACTATAGGGACTCTGTGTTCAAGAACCTTGTAAATGACTTGACAAAACTAAAGTATTTACCATATATAAGCAAAGCAGTATCCAGTCCAACACATATAATTGGATAACATTAGCTGTAAATACTGTAATAACTAGAAAAAATTAGTGCATTACTACTAGTGGGGTTATTTGGCATAGATTTATAAAACAGATTAACTATAAGAAAAAAGAAATAATGTATTGGCTTGTAAAGAAGAGAGGTGGTTAAAAAAATTAATTAACCTCTTTTAGATATAAAATAAGCACCAAATGGGTTTATCATGCTTAACATCAAGGTTAACCAAAATATGATCTGATTCTCTTGAGTAATTTGGAGACTTATTAAATCAAAAAACAAATGCTTATGAAGAGATACTTCGCCGAATTTCTCGGGAAATTATAACAGGATTACCACAAGATAAGTGACTTTTCAAGATATTCTGCCACTGTATCTGGTCCCCCAACTCCTAACATCATCCCAAAGTATTTTTTACCTACCATTTCTTCATATTTGTATTTTCTGTTTCCCAAAATGACAGCATGTTTAAGCTTTGTTTAAAAGGCTTAATGTTATATGTCTTAAATTTATACAACAAAAAAATTTTTTTAATGTCATTGAAAGCATCTTTGTGTGAAACATATATCAATAACATGACATTTCTCCTATTTTCTTATAACTTTTCCAGAAACTAACACACATCCTTACTTTGTATAGTTGTGTGCCTTGAGAGAAGTCTTTTTCTTCTAAAATTCTTAGGAGTTCAGCAAATTTGCAGTGTTCCCATTCATGTCATCTGTGCCAGTCATGTTTTCCTTTTCAACACATTGTACACACACACAGACACACACACCATATTCACTTGCCACAAATAAATTTAAAGTTTAATACATTTTAAAAGAGCTTTCAATGGAATCAAACAGGAAAGTTAAAGAAAACATAAAGCACATTCAATTTTATTGTCTCAGCATCTATCTATAAAGATGCTACTCTAATTTCTTCTAGATATGTAGTATATGAACCAGAACTTATTAAAACTGGGTAAAGCAAAGAAAAATAAAATAAAAATAAAGTGGACAAGGCAAAACACAAGCCTAGAATAAAGTGACCTGCATTTACACTCAAAGATCTGCTAATGATTGCACATCCTGAAACTAACCCCTGAGAATACATAGTCATTATGTGCTCTAGAGATGCAGCTATTCTAAAAGAGAGAAGAGAGAGAGACCTTACAACAAAAGAAAGAATCATTACAGTGAACCAACAACCAACAGAATGGGAAAAAATTTTTGCAATCTACCCATGTGACAAAGGGCTAATATCCAGAATCTACAAAGAACTAAAACAGATTCACAAGAAAAAAACAAACAAACCCATTCAAAAGTGGGCAAAGGATATGAACAGACACTTTTCAAAAGAAGGCATATATGAAGCCAACAAAAATATTTAAAAATACTCATCATCACTGGTCATTAGAGAAATGCAAGTCAAAACCACATTGAGATACCACCTCATGCCAGTTAGAATGGCGATCATTAAAAAACCTGGAGACAACTGACGCTGGAGAGGATGTGGAGAAATAGGACACTTTTACACTGTTGGTGGGAGTGTAAATTAGTTCAACCATTGTGGAAGACAGTGTGGTGCTTCCTCAAGGATCTAGAAACAGAAATTTCATTTGACCCAGCAATCCCATTACTGGGTATATACCCAAAGGACTATAAATTATTCTATTAAAAAGACACGTGCACACACCTGTTCATTGCAGCACTGTTTAAATAGCAAAGACCTGGAACCAACCCAAATGCCCATCAATGATAGACTGGACAAAGAAAATGTGGCACATACACACCATGGAATACTACACAGCTATAAAAAACAATGAGCTCTTGTCCTTTGTAGGGACATGGATGAACCTGAAAACCATCATTCTCAGCAAACTGACACAAGAACGGAAAACTAAACACCACATGTTCTTACTCATAGGCCAGTGCTGAACCATGAGAACACATGGACACAGAGAGGGGAGCATCACACATGGGTCCATTGTGGGGGCTAGGGGAGGGACAGTGGGAGGGAAGGTGGGGAGGCATAACATGGGGAGAAATGTCAGGTACAGGTGATAGAGGCAGCAAACTACCTTGCCATGAATGTACCTATGCAACAATCTTGCATGATCTGCACATGTACCCCAGAATCTAAAGTACGATTAAAAATTTTTTTTAAATGAAGTCTATGAGTTTTATCTGCAAAATTAAATTTTTTTTTTTTTTTTTTTTTTTTTTTTTGAGACAGAGTTTCGCTCTTGTTACCCAGGCTGGAGTGCAATGGCGCGATCTCGGCTCACTGCAACCTCCGCCTCCTGGGTTCCAGCAATTCTCCTGCCTCAGCCTCCCGAGTAACTGGGACTACAGGCACGTGCCACCATGCCCAGCTAATTTTTGTATTTTTAGTAGAGACGGGGTTTCACCTTGTTGACCAGGATGGTCTCGATCTCTTGAGCTCGTGATCCACCCGTCTCGGCCTCCCAAAGTGCTGGGATTACAGGCGTGAGCCACCGCGCCCGGCCAATTAAATTTTATTTTATTTAATGAGAATTGAAACTCAACACTGGAACTATTTATCATAGTGATCAACCTATAACTAATTAATTTCACAGAGACATCTGTAATACTATTAAGGAGTCTTGCAAACTCTGACACTTGACACTCTCTCTTGACAATGCCTCACCCTAAAGCAGAAGATGGTAAACCAACTCACCAGTATAAAAGATAACATACGTTTGGAGTCACAGGCAATTTTTAATGGAGACAGCAATAAAGAACGTTTTCTAATTTTAAATTGGCATGATTATTTCCAGACAAGACAGAGTAAGAGGGACTAGATTTATCCTCTCCCAGGAAACAACTAAAAATAGGGACATAATACATGAAACTGTGATTTTCAGACATTGGACATCAGGCAGCTTAGGACAGTGATCCAAGAGACAGGAAACAACAGCAACAAAAAGCAGTAAGTCCCTGTCGTTGCCCCAGCTTTCTACCTGGAAAGAGTTTCCAGGACAAACTCAGAGAACAGAAACCCAGGAAGAGCATGGTAGAGTCCCAGAGCTGAGGAAACAGAGCTGGGAGGAAAAAACAGCAAGAATTCATAGGCAGATTCCCAAAAGAAAGCTGCACAGGAGGGTGTGCAGAGGGTCCCTTTCGAGCTTTCAGCTCAATTCTGATCAGCACACAACCGAGAAGAAATGATGCGAGTCTGGCAAAAGAACCCCCTGTGGGATCAACACTCCGAGATCACACAGGGACAGGAATAGATTAGATTCACACCAGCCAAAGTAGAGAAACTTCATAATCCACAGGACAGCAAATTTAGTATTCAGAATGATATCTATCACCTCAAGAGGGGGACAAATTAGTTCTAGACTAGTGGCTGTTCCAATCCCACCTTACAAAACTTAAAATCTACAAGGTTGAAATCACTTATTTCTTAGCCTTGGGAAGAATTATCTTTGGGAATCATCTGGTTCCTCAATAAATATTCATTAAGTAACTTAAAGATTGAATAGGGATTTTGACTTGTCCCAATTTCTGATTCCTGTTATACACGTGCAAAGGAGGATACAGTAAGAACATCACAGAAGTAGAATAAAGCAAATCACTCAGTTTCTACTTTCTCTTCTCCCTTGAATTTTTCGTCCATTTAGCAGGAGATGAATCCAACTGTCTGGATAAAGTCATAGGATCTAACGTCTCCCTAAGTTCAACTTGTGATGGCAACACTGGAAACTGTTTACTTCCTCATTTTGAAAGGACAATGTTCCCATTGTTTAGCAGCATTACCGTATGGTTCTTACGCAATTATCCACATAACATAATTAAGGCAATGTGCCTTCCAGAGACCATGTTGTTGATCTTTCCACCCATGACATTTGCTCACAGCTCAATTCACTATTAATGAAACCATGAATTTAATTAACTTAGTAATGCTGTCATTGGAATTGGAAGCTTGATTTCTGAGGTTGGTCTCATAAATTTTTTCGGAACAGTTTTTTTTTTTTAATTGGAAGATTTCATAGTCTTATTTGGAAAACAAAAAAACAAACAAAAAGTTGTGATTTCACTTAGGATTTCCCACCTGTTTTGATAAAAATTACACCTTTCTCAGAAAAACCCTGAGGACAAAAGGCGAAATTGTTAACACCTGCCACCTCCAGCAAGCATGGAAGGGTGCAAGAGCCTGTAGCAACAGGGCTGGTATTCTTTGATTTCTGAACCCAATTGTTATAGCCAGAGAGTAACGGCTGACTTCTCTGTTGGTAGATTCTGTTTTGAGAGACTGCTTGGGAGGTGGTTGGCTACAAGCTTTCAGGGGCTGCCTGGATAATATCGGAGCCAGATGCTTCTCTTCCCGGCCCTCTTACTACTGGTAATTGCTTAGACACCCTCACTGAGGGTTTACACAGATGTCAACAAGCCTCTGGATGGAACCACATTCTTTTTTGTTGATCTTTAACTCATGGTTATCCTTAGCTTAGGAAGTCACTGGGATGGTTCTATGACCATTGTCCAATGAGGAAAACCACAACTTCTTGTGTCATTCTTGAAACCAGCCATAGGCCAGATAAAGGTCAGATACAAGGAATATAGGAGGAAAAACCCAGAGATCACCTCTCTCGGGCTTCAATCCATTTCAGCCCTTATTGAGAGTTAATGGAGGAAGGAAAGGATGCATTACAGTCTGTTTACCCTTATCTGATATGGGCTCTGAAATGTTACTCACGCCTGGGTACTTGTTCATAATGCTGGAAAGGTCTGTCTCCTTTTTCCTAGGTTGATGCAACTAGCACTCTGTCTTGCAAAAGGACAGGCTCATATTAACTCATATCTAGTTAAGAATGTATTCCAAGGACCTGAGATAAAAGGAAAAGTTGAGATCCATTCATCAAGCCCTGAGTTTATAATAAATTCCCAATTGATTTGAGTTTCTTTCACAGGTGTTTTGTTGTTCTGGTGGTGGTGGTGGTGGTTGTTGTTGTTGTTGTTTTCAGATGGAGTCTCACTCTGTCTCCAGGCTGGAGTGCAGTGGTCCAATCTCAGCTCACTGCAACCTCCGCCTCCCAGGTTCAAGCAATTCGCCTGTCTCAGCCTCCAGAGTAACTGAGATTACAGGAATGCACCACCACACCCAGCTATTTTTTTTCATTTTCAGTAGAGACAGGGTTTCACCATGTTGGCCAGGATGGTCTCAATCTATTGACCTTGTGATCCACCTGCCTCAGCCTCCCCCCCTACTGACCTCGTGATCCACCCACCTCAGCCTCCGAAAGTGCTGGGATTACAGGTGTGATCCACCACACCCAGCCTACAGGAGAGTTTTTTAAATATATTTTTTTAAATCCTGAGATTCTTTATAGCATAGTACATTTATAATAAAGAAATGTTATCTGAAGTGTAGCATTTTCTTTAGTTTCCCTTCATTAAATGTAAACTCATTATTTTAATATAGTACTATAGTATGATTACATTTTTATAACAATGTCTCTGCCCATCTATCTATCCCACTATCCAAATATATATATATATATATATATATATATATGCATATGTATATATACACACTAGACATTTCTCTCCCTCTCTCAATGCCTGAGAGAGAGAGAGGGAGAGAGAGAGAGAGAGAGAAATGTCTAGAATAATTTTTACCTAATGTTAATGATGGTGGGATTTATGACAATGAGATTTGATTTTTTTTTTTTTTTTTTTTTTTTTTTTTTTTTTTTTTTTTTTTTTTTTTTTTTTTTTTTTTTACATCTTCAAACTCAAATAGAGTTTTGGTTTTCCTTGGTTTTTTATCTAGGATGACTTTTATCTATTGATTGATACCTTGCCATTTTCTAATTTCTATTCAAAATATGACTATTTCATTTTTCACAGACAAGCGAAAAACAGTAAAACTTTTAAAAATCCTTGTAAAGACACCGAACTATTCAAGGACTCTTTGGAAAATGTGTCCCCAGATTGCTAGTTCAAGGGCTGCAATACTGAGTGTAGATGTGGGTCTCTAGAAAGGTCAAAATAGCATAAAACCATTTTTGAGAAGCGGCCGCCCTCTCTTCAGATTACCATCATTACGCTCGGCACACACCAGTCTCAAACACCAGGACTCTCAGGCGTCAACACGTAACTACTGTCAAGCAATCTTTACTACACATAGCCTAGACTATGTTCCTAGTTTTTCCCTTTTAAAGTTCCCTTCGTAAATAAAAACAAAAGGCTTTGTACACTACCTACTTATTAATTCCTACCTGTCAAACAACAGTTCACTCTCCTAACTGCGTGATGAGTTAATCTCACAAGACATTGGGTAGACATCGCTATGGCACCCAAGAGAAAAAGATTTCTGAGGTTGTCAGTGGTAATGGATATAGCAACAAACAGAAAGCGCTTTAGTACTATACTCAGACTTTGAGACAACCAGTAGAAAAAGCAGTTAGAAATTCAGACAAGCCTAGGAGCAAGGTGAAGAAATCCTGAGAGAACTATGTAGAAAAACAGAGGCTATAAAAAAAGGGCTTTTCTTCTGGATCATATTTTATTACCTCCCCAAATGAAACTCATAAAAAACAGAAACTTAGAGAATGTACACAAGCTTAAAGTGTGAAGGAGTGGCAGTATCTACATAATATTACGATATAATCAGGGAGAAGTGGTAGGAATCCTTAAATTTAGAAACGTACTTTGTTAATTCTGAAGATATTATGAATAGCTTTCCAGAATTCAAAAAGAATAATAATTAGAAAAATGTAAAAACTGTGGTAAGAAGTGCTAAAGAAAAAATATTAGTAAATATTTTATTCACTGGGTTATATCATGAAATTTTTCAAACAGAAATAAACATATGTCTAGATTCTGTACTAATAGAACCAAGTCTTGAATCACAGCAACATAAACCTTCACCTGAGGGACAAACTGTCTTCATAGAGAAGTAGTAGCAGAAAACACGAGATAATATCCGGATAGAGATGTCAGATCTTACCTTATACTCCAAATAACAGTCTATTTTCAGTGACCAAAAAGAAGAAATAGTTGGTATGTTCTAAAACCCCGTTAAGTTCTACAGAAAGAGCACCCAATATATTAATGGACTGTTAATTTTAGGACAAACAATTGTTGAATTCTCCATCTATACAATACACACTGTCCACATCATGTACCATCACCTGTTTAATAGTATTAAAAATATGTTGGGTACCTGTCTACTCTGAACTAGCTCCAAGAAAATCACCCAGAGTCACAGAGCATTCTTTCCTCCAGTTGCCCAACCCGTTTAAAATTAGCTATGAGCAGGTGGTGATAAAATCATGCTCTTGCTGAACTCAAGCCTCTCTGCACTTCCAACCCAAGTATCATTTCAAAGCATGTGAGAGTTTGTGTCTTTTATTTGCTATTCTCCCCAAATAATTAAGATTTAGTTATATTTAGGAAAGCTGCCTCCTTGGTTCCTTGTAAATTCCAGGAACTCTAAATTAAGATCAAACCTCTAAGGAAAAGTCCATTCATTTGTAAAGGCTTTTTTGTGTATATGTCTTTGATAAAAAGTCTAATTGGCTCCATTTCTTTTTGAACATTTTGTTTATCCACCTAATCATCCCGGGAAAACTGACATGTTTACCAAGTTAAACTAAACAATTACACAGTAAAACAGACCCATAAAACAAGGACCTCAGGAGGAGATGCAGGTCTATTGCCCACTGGTTTAAGTGTGTCTTATTTTTAAAATGCATCATATTCAGAAAATTAAATTCTCATAAAGGAAAGAGTACATCGTTAAATGAAGCTATTAAAGCAAAGTTTGTTTTATGAACTACGTGATCGTAGCAGGTCCATGTAAATCACCATAATTAAAATGCAGTAGGCATTCATGTATTTAACAACATTTATGAGCTTGTTTTAATCTATCTTTGATTTCAATCAGCAATTTATCTTACAGTTACGAGCAGACTTGCTGCAGCATAGTGCCCACTGCTGGTCACCCTGAAACACTGCACCATGAGGAAAACGGGAAGATTCATAGAAAAGAAAAGGAACTGCGAGGGAATGGAAAAAGGAGAGGAGAGGAAAGGAAAAAAAGAAAATAAATAACTATGTTAAATTGAAACATGTAATCTTTAACCCCCCAGAATATGGCGCACATTACAAATATGGTGTTTGCCACATATTGGTTACTTAGTAAATTGAGATTGTGCTTTCATTGAAAGGAAATGTTTCTCACTTGAAGGATTGAACAATAATACTGCGATTGAAACTGTTCAGAAATTATTTCTGGTGATGTCAAATTAATTTAGAAGATTTTCAAAGTTAAGTTAAGGTGCTCAAAAATCACGGATCATCAGAGAGTTGCAAATCTCACACCAGTCAGAATGGCTATTATTAAAACGTCGCAAAATAACCTGTTGGTAAGATTGGGGAGAAAATGAAACAAAATACACTGTTGATGAGAATGCAAATCAGCCACTGTGAAAAGCAGTATGGAGATTTCTCAGAGAACTAAAAACAGAATTGCCATGTAACCCAGTAATCCTGTCAGTGGGTATACATCCAAAGGAATACAAGTCATTCTACCAAAAAGACACCTGCACTCGTATGTTTATTGCAGCACTGTCACAATAGCAAAGATATGCAATCAACCCAGGTGTCCAGCAGTGATCAATCAGATAAAGAGAATGAGGTGTATATACATCGTGAAATACTATGAAGCCATAAAAAAGAATAAAATCATATCCCTTGCAGCAACAGTGATGCTGCTGGACACAATTGTCCTAAGTGAACTAATACAGAAACAGAAAACCAAATGCTGCATATTCTCACTGTTAAGTGAGCTAAATACTGGGTACTCACAGATGCAAAGACGGAAACCACAAACACTGGTTTTTTTTTTTTGTTTTTTTTTGTTTTTTTTTTTTTGAGACAGAGTCTTACTCTGTCGCCAAGCTGGAGAATACTGGAGATTTTAAAAGCGGGGAGGTAGTGAGAGGAACAAGGTTGAAAAGCTACCTATTGGGTACTATACTCGCTACTTGGACAATGAGAATATTAGAAGCCCAAACCTCGCATCAAACAATAAACCTATGTGAAAACTTGCACATGTACTCCCTTGAATCTAAAATAAAAATAAAGTAATACTCTGAAAAAAAGAAGTAAGTTAAGGGTTAGTGAAATACAGCGACATCTTCTTATTCCAATAGTGTTAATCCCCTTCCCCCAGACCAAGATTTTCACATTTTCATGGACAGCAAGATCCTCCTAGGGAGCCTGTGAAAAATACAAATGACTTTTGCTCTATGGTTAAGGATTCTGATTCACTGTACTGTAAACTTAAGAATATGAATTTTAATATTTACCCTCAGAAGACAGTGGTATAGATATTTTATTCTACTCAATTAGAACACAAGAGCCACTGTGTACCTGGCCTCCTTGTTTAGGTACTAAGAACCCCAACCTCAGTGCTCCTGGAGGGTTTACCTTACCCAGGTTATTTGCATACCATCATCAACAACAACCATAGTTGCTACAATTTATCAAATATTTCCTATGTATCAGGCACTATGTTCCCATTTTCCTTACATATTCATGTTCCTCAAACAGTTATGGCTTTGAAAATGCCTCTGCTTTTTTTTCTTTAGTATCAAATTCTGTATGAAAGAAAGTTGGACCGTACCTAGTAGGTAATTGACCTCAACAAATGTTAGTTTTGCTTCCCTTTCTCTATGTTCCTTGTTATTTTAGACTGAATAATTACCTGTGAATTGACTATATCAACATCCTTATTAATCTTGACGAACTCTTGTTGCTTTCCATAATTGCTCAAAGGTCCAGTTTCATGGAACACAGGCATCGTTCCCTGATTTCTAAGAGATTTTAATTTTCTTCAAAATATTTTGAAAATGTGTTTTGATAACATTAATAATGTTTAGAGGACAACTGGGAACATACCTGCATTCTCTGAAATGCATTTATTTGTGCCTCATTCTGCTTTTCCCTCTCTCTGGTACGCAGTTACATGTCTGGTCAGTTGCCTCTGCATTCTTTGTGTGCTAAGGAGTGACAGCAGAGAAGCTGATGAGATTGCATTCAAGTCGAAACGAATTCCTTTATTTCATGTCAATATAGAACCCGATTATTTCTCAGTAGCACCTTTAAACAGACACCAGCAGGTTTTATGATAGAATTATTTCATATCGCTTTACGTAATTTACCTAGCACATGTAGGGTCATGTGTATCTCATAAAGCTGGTACACTTCAATAAGGAAAAGGAGTTGGCTAGTGGAATGAATAGGAGCCCAGAAGAAGTTACCAAATTGAATTGATGAAGACTCATTTAGGTACAAGTTGCCGAAATTTACTGAACCTGGTTTAAAGGGAGAAAGGGATCTTTATTGGTATATGTAACACAAAAATCAAGGAGTGAAACAGCATAAGGCAGGTTAGATTCAAGTTCTACAAAGATGTCTCCAGAAAAATTGCTTAATCCATCCATCAGCTGTTTTTCCTCTGTGTTGGTCTCATTCTAAGATAAGCTCTTTTTCTCTCTCTTTGAGAAGTTAGAGATGGCCCCTTAACAATCTCTAAAAACAAGACAGTCTCCCTTGCAGGGGTTTCAGTAAAAGACTTCAGTCAAGTCACTTGCTTGTCCCTGAAGCAACCACTGAACAGGAAAGGAGAACATACTAACTAGACCAGGGTCCCATGCGAGCCCTAGGAGAACAGGATAGAAGCCCCAGGCAAATCACATGAAGGAAAATGGGGCGAGAAACTGGCAGGAAAAGAAAATGCTTACTGGTCATATACACCCTCATGAATACTCACGGAAGACGAATGTCAACAATAAAAAGATTCATAATTTTATGACTTAAGAATCTCAAAGTGAATGTAACTCAACATGGTTGGAGAGCCAGCTAAAATGCTGTTCTGGTTAAGTGTGAATCTCAAAAGAGGGGTAAAGAGAGGGGAAGCTAAAGACTCAGGTAAAGATACACAGACGCAGTTACAAAACACTAAGAAGCCTAACTTTCAAAATAAAAAGAATGTCGATCTACTTCTATCATCAATAAAATGAACTTAATACTCATGTTTGAAACAAAAAGGTGGTTAAAAGCCTAGACTTACTTCTCAAGACAAATATGTTTTTGAAGGACATGAAAAAGAACTCTTGAACGTCTAGCTAGCTTGCTTTCTGAGTTTTAGCAGAGATGGCTCATTGCTACGCAATAGCTATTCTCATCTTCTAAATAACAGAAATCCATTTTCACTGGGGTTGCAATGCCCCTGGACAAAGATTGCATCTTACAGCCTCTCTTATAGCTATCCTTACAAATGATCATTAGAAATCTGCGGCCCTTGGACGAAGTTCTGGTAAAAGAGGGTAAACAGGGTACTTTACAGAAAGCTGGCTTGGTAGTAAGACGTCTTGTCCCTTCCACTTCCAGCTGCCTGCAATATGGGGGCAATGGAAGGAACTCCAGCAGCATGTTGAAACTTGAAGCAGAAAGCCAAGTCCCTACAGGCTACGATAACATTAGGGACATTTTCGCCCAACACCTAGGAGGTCAGGTGATTCAAGAGCATAAATGACAGCAGTGAGTACCGATTGAGAAAAGAGGTATATGGGAGATGATCACAAAAGTAAGAGTGACTATGTCAAGCAAAGAGAAGACAGAAACTGGTTACTGCTAAGAAATGTTAGAGTAGGAAAATGAGCAAACACAGACTAACTGAGGTGGAAGACCAGTGACTCAGGGGACAGACTGTGCAAGTCAGTCTTTCCTAAAGAAGAATTACGTACTTCTCATCTTTCTCTTGTTTGGGTTTCTGAAAAATTAATATAGGTTCATTTAGTCATACATTGTTTTTTTGTGATGTAACAGATTAATATCATCTTTTGTATTTCCTTTGGAATGTCCAGGAAGCAGACAAAAATCAACAGCACAGATTTCTGTCAGGGCCTGGAATGACTCGGCTTTTTCCATCTGAAAGCACCAAAAAGCATCCCAACATGAAGAAAAAAACTCTAATTCTGCAAGTATGTTGAATCTAAACTATATGAGATTGGCCCTACAGTCAAACAATAGTACTTTCCTAATGGAAAAGAAAGAGAAATTCCAAAGGCAAATTTGCAAGGAAATAATGCCCTCTGAGCCTTTACAGTTCAGATCAAAGCCATCAACTTATTCAGCCATCATGAGAACACACACTCCAAGTTTCTAAAGGAGCCAGTAAGCTGAATCGTTGCAGATTAAATAAACATGCTGAGTTTAATCACAAAGTAAATAAAGGCCTCTTCTGTCATAAGTTTGTATTTACAGAAATTCTGTGACTAAAGGCAACCTAAATTTGGATCATTAAAAACAAAACGAAACAAGTTTCTCCAAGTTTACATTAATTATACAATGCATCCAGAAACCCAGGGCCTGACAAATCGTGTAGCAAAGTCATAAAAATTAGTCAATCAAAAAGCATGTTAAGCAACAATGAAGCTATTATTTAAAACAGAAATAAGCCTATTCCAAACTAACTATACCTGTAGACAAAAAAAATGTATCATCATGATGGCACTGGTGATTATGACAAAAGCCCATGAGAATAATACAGATGCTATTTTTTAAGAAATTCAGCATCACCTACATGAAACCATCTCTGGTTACTTTGCAATCAAAGTACTATAGTGGAATTCAATAATCTATGCCTCCAAATAAATTAATTGATAACATATTCCAATATTTAGGGAACAATTTGATCTTACTCTTCAGTCTTCAATTACTTTTTTTTTAGTCTCAAAAAATGATAATATGAAGAAAACAAAACCAGCTCTTTAGCAGAATCCTATGAGAAGTCTGTTGGGGAGTCTCTGGCCAGGAAGATTATTACCCTTAGGCAGGTCTGCCTGTGCGGGGCAACTTGCCGCACCTTGAAGATGTACATATGATAAATAAGCTTTGGTCTTCTCATAAAAAGGGTAATTAATGCTGGAAAAGGTTTCTGGGGAAAAATGAGACAAGTTTTTTTTTTAAAAACAACTAGGACTTATCAGCAAAATAATTGTATGGAGAAAAAGAAGATGGCAATTCTAACCAGAGAGCGAAACTGGGAGTCCAGGAAAGTAGGGAAAAGGTCTTGTGAAACTCACAGCTAATTCAATAAAATTGACTGTGGGTGACAGAAAAGCAGAGCAGCAAAAGCTGAGACCAGAGAGTAGGGCAAAGGCTAGATCAAGTGCTAAGGGTGCCATGCAAAGAAATGTGGACCTCATCCTGAAAGCTCCTGAAAACCACAAGTGGATGCTGATGGTTGCTATTGCCTTTCCTTTAAGGCAGCACCTTGATCAAATCTGTGTTTCATAAAGCCAAGCTATCAACTGTTGGTTAAGTGGCCTGGAATAGGGAAGGCTGGAAGCAAAAGATTGTTCATCATAATCAAGCAGAAAATGTTGAGAGCCTGAAACAAGCCAACTAAAGTAGGAACGGGGAAAAGGAAGAGATGTGTAAGGAGACACAACCTATTAGACTGCATAGGATTTAGGAACTAGGGCAACAAAAGACCCTGATTTTTATTGGGAGACAGTATCTATAACTCAGATTCTGAAGTTAAAAATGTCTTTTGGAGTGCAGTTGGATATTAACTCATTGAGGAGTTATACAGTGGGGAGTGACATGTCAAATGAAGGGGCAGTGGAGATAGCAAGGAAGATAAAACTAGGGATGAAAACCCAGCATGTGGCATACTGCAGTGTAGTTCAATGTAGGGACGGTAAAGTGTCTGCAGAAACACATGGAAACTCCCAGATCTGTGGCTTGGATGCCATAACAGTACTGGACACATGTTGACACATGAGCCTTACTTTTTTCTTTCACAATCAGGACAAGTGGACTGGATGAAGCCATGCACTTATTCCATAGAAGTATCAACTATAGAGACAATTTGCCAATCTCCAGACCTGAGAATTGTTCTAGAAGCATAGTAAGTACTAGGTAAATATTTAGATACATAGTTGCATTAACAGTAAGAGAAAAAAATAGTATTAAAGCAAACCTGAAAGTATTCAGATATAAATACACATATTTACCAATCTGTACCCTTATATGTGTTACTGCACACTTTTGTAAGCTTTGAGAATGTCAAGACTCATTCCCTTGAGCTGTCTAAATGCTATTTCCAAGCAAACAACATTTCCAGTCATTTTAAAACTGGTTCCAAGTTGTTAATGCAAACTATTAGCACAGTAAAACCAACTTTTCTAATTACATAATTTAAACAATAATAATAGTAAGTCATTTGTCTGTAACTCCTGCATGAATATAAGGAGAATCTTATGTCTACAGAATAATCAAATGTGACTTTCAAGTTAACATCGTTGGCAGTATTCCTGAAGAGTTCTCATTTCTTGCACATTTGTTTGGCATAACTGAAATCAAACATTTAACCAAAAAAAAAAGGTGGAAAATGTTTTTCTTTTTATCTGTGGACATTTCAAAAATTGCTTGAAGACTACCACCTAATGGATATCATGCTTATGAAATGAGATCTTATCATTTTTATGAAATATCATTAACAGTGTCAGGGATAACTTTTCAAGTTGCAGGCAGCCTGCAGAGGAAGAGGCATCTTCCCTTGATCCTCACCTTGAGGAGTGTGAGATGGAATGTCTCTGGCTTCTCTCTCTGATGCCCTTTTTGCTCCTCCAGAAGAAAAGAAGAATGACTAATTTGAGTATCCCAAGCTTGATGTTCATGGCCTATGTTTCACTATTGGAGGCGTGCAGCAGCTCAAAAGCAAGAATTAGTGCAAGCACTTCCTCTTTCTCTTACCCTTAGGTGAGGTGTGACCTCTTCCTCTAATGCCTCTTCTTTCAAGCAGTTAGGCAAATGTGGACTATGCTTTCCCAAAAAGGCTGGAAGGAGGATGTTATCCACCCTGCTTCCACTTTCAAAGAGTAGATGTGAGTCTGGCCTGCAGACTTATTCCATAAAAGCTGGTTGAGCAACTGGACCTCAGAGTCTACTCTACCTACACGATCACAACCCACTCGTCCAACAAGCATCGCTCAGCATTTTCATTCTGAGATTTAGATTCTCAGTATAGGGGGAAGAAGACCTCACTTTAACCTCTAGCCTAAGCTACATTTTCTTTAACCAAAAAGCTCATCATTGGGTACTTTTTGGTCCTAGCTCTAAGCAATAGTAGGGCATCTTACGGTTCATGGCTGCTATGCATTCTGTATATGAAAACTACTCCAAGGAAGAAAATGTGCAGGTAGACCAAATCCCTAATCAGTAGTCTACTCAGACAATATATGTTCTCAAAAATAATTATTAATGATCATTTTTGATGATCAAATTAGAAGTTGATTTGTAAGTTGAAACTAAGCAGGTTTATTCAGTATGTTTGATATCTACTTTATATTATAACCTCAACAGTAAACAACAAGGTACTTAAAAACAGAAAACTTGTCTTGTGCTTTTAATTTTGAAAAATTGTGTATGTGCATGTACATGTATATGTGTGTGTTTAAAATTTATTTCTAGAAAAGTGCATAAATAGTCCATTACACATACTGGTTAGATTTTAGTGCAGTCTCTTAAAAATTTTCATAGCTCCTCCCTTGCCTTCCCCCTATTATGGATATAATCTTATCTCTTTCCAACTAGTTATCCCATTTTAATAATCTAGTTGTTCTTTCTTATTTTTCTTTGTGATAATGTTATTATATGTGATTAAATATATATACATTACTAGTTTTACCAAAATGGGACGTTATATACACTTCATACTCACACATTGACACATTCTTCTATTCCTGGGCATTAGCGTTTAGGTATGGTTTGTCTGTATCCCCACCTAAATCTCATCTTGAATCGTAGCTCCCATAATTCCCACATGTCATGGCAGGGACTCAGTGGGAGGTAACTGAATCATGGGAGCAGTTTCTCCCATACTATTTTTGTGGTAGTGAATACATCTCATGAGATTTGATGGTTTTAAAAATGGGAGTTCCTCTGCACACACTCTCTTGCCTGCTGCCATGTGAGATATGACTTTGCTCCGCATTCACCTTCCACCATGATTCTGAGGCCTCCCCAGCCATGTAGAGCTATGAGTCCATTAAACCTCTTCCCTTTATAACTTACCCAGTCTTGGGTATGTCTTTATTATCAGTGAAAGAACAGACTAATATCCTTTTCTTTCTCTTTTTGCCATTTCAAGCAGTCTCACTACAAATATCTTGTTCCTATATCATATGTGCTGGTCTTTTTATTAAATTTTCTATTTTTGTGGGCTAAATTCACAGGTGTGAAAGCTATGTGTGTGTAAATTTAAGAGGTTCCACTAGATACATTGTCCCAAACGCTATAACAATTCATATATCTACAAATCATTCATGAGTACCCATTTCCTACATTGATTGAGTTTACTCA
Source organism: Alouatta palliata (assembly GCA_004027835.1). NCBI lineage: Eukaryota > Metazoa > Chordata > Mammalia > Primates > Atelidae > Alouatta > Alouatta palliata. The sequence goes on from PVKV010004408.1 coordinate 41,294, forward strand.
CCTATTAAATTTTTCATATTGTTTGCCTTTTTTCTATTTGATTGTATTTTTTCCTAATTGTAAATTTGTTGTTGTTTACAGTAAGTCTTTCCATTCAAGACTAGGGTGTCTTTTCATTTGTTCAGATCTTTTTTAATATCCTTCATAAGTCAATAAGATATGATACTTTCTTCATATATATCCTGTGCTTTTCTTGTTAAATATATTATAAATATGTAGTATTCCTCTATATTTTAACAGATTTTTTTGTATTCTGCTTCTAGGTGTGTATAGCTAGTAGAGAAAGTGTACTGATTTTTGTATATTTATATTGTGCTATGCAACTTATTAAACTTTTCTATTAACTTTAAAAATTTTTAAATACGATATCTTGAATTTATATTATCAGCACAAAGAAATTTTAATTTCTTTCCCATGCTTATGTCAGTTAGTTCTTATTTTGTCATAAATATCTTAATTAAACTTATTAGGGAAATTTACACCTTTTTCTATGTCCTGAAAGATTTTTAAGTAACACAAAACAGTATACGGTTTAAATATTTTATAACTTTGCAGATAAAATTTAGTGGTGAGATCATCTAGTCTTGATGAAATTTTCAATGACAGTGCTATATCTTCTATGGAAATTGCTTTATTTAGGTATTATATTATTTTCTTAGATCAATTTTTGATAATTTGTATTTTGATAGAAATCATCTGTTAAATTCAGATTTTTTAATTTGTGGCTATAGAGTTGAATGCATTCCTTTGTACAGTTTCTTTCCTTTATCCCATTTCAAATTACTTAAGGATAAAATAATATGATGCCTAGGTTTAGTTACAAAACAATCTGCAAAAAACGTGAGGAGAGTATAGGTGAACCATACTCATCTTCATGCTTATAATTTTTGAAACTGAGTGATGAATTAATGAAGGTTAATCAGTCTGTTATTTTTCTAAATTTTTTACATAATAAAAACAAAAATAAACTTGTGGACAAGTTCTAACATTTGTTTTAGTATTAAGTTACTGTATAGACTTAGGCATGTCATTTATTCTTTTTCTATGTAAGTGTCAAGAGAGAAATCACAACTAAATGCTTTGCTAGTAACCTTCTATTAAGAAAATCGAGGCTGAGAGCAATGGCTCACACTTGTAATCCCATCACTTTGGGAGACTGAACCAGTAGGAATGCTTGAGCCAGGAGTTCAAGACCAGGGCAATATAGGGAGACCCAGTCTCTACAAAGTAAAAAATTAAGAAAAATTAGCTGGACATGGTGGCACATTCCTGTAGTCCCAGCTATTCAGGAGGCCAAGGTGGGAGGATTGCTTGAGCCTAGGCGGTTGATCACATCACTGCACTCCAGCCTGGGCAACAGAGACCCTCTTGAAAGAAAGAAACAGAGAGAGAGAGAGGAAAAAAGAAAGAGAAAAAGAGAGAGCGAGAAAGAAAGAAACAAACAAACAAAAGAAAAGAAGAGAAAGAAAGGAAGGAAGGAGAGAGAGCAAGGAAGGAAGGACGGAAGGACGGAGGGAGGGAAGGAAAAAAAAAACACACAAAAATTAAGACCATCTGAATTTTTCATATTCCCCTTGTGTACTTTAAATACATGAGTCCTCTTGTAAAGTTTTGGAAATGTCAACTTTTAAGTGAAACAATGTACAACAAAACCAATTTTACTGTAGGTTAATTGATATAAAATACAGTAAGATCCTAGGACATATTTCTGGTCACAAAAACATCACCATGCTTCCAAATAAAAATCAAAACATTTCTAATATTAAACATGAAAATAAATGAAAGCTACATTTAAGAAAAATTAATAAAAACAAGTAAAATAATGATTTATCCAAGTTTTGGTGTGTCAGTGAGTGACTGTGGTCATAGTACAGGTGGGTTAAATCAAGGAACAAAAGTTTGCAAAGCAAAAATTGTCAGGAACACCTACCACCCACCACAAAGTTCAAAAAGAATCACAAATCTTGGCTGGGCATGGTGGCTCATGCCTGTAATCCCAACACTTGGGAGGCCAAGGTAGGTGGATCATGAGATAAAGAGATGGAGACCACCCCGGCCAACATGGTGAAACCCTATCTCTACTAAAAATGCAAAAATTGGCTGGGCATGGTGGTGTGTGCCTGTAGTCCCAGCTACTCAGGAGGCTGAGGCAGGAGAATTGCTTGAATCTGGGAGACGGAGGTTGCAGTGAACCGAGATCACACCACTGCACTCCATCTGGTGAAAAAGTGAGACGCTGCCTCTCAAAAAAAAAAAAAAAAAAAAATCACAAATCCTGTGACCTTGCTGAGGGATTTCCTGCCTTGTTGCTTATTGTCATCCATTTGTATATCATCCACTTTACAAATTGGTATTTCACAATCATTTGTATTCATTGATTCATTCATTTTCCAACCTACTTATTCCAGTTCAGGGGTGGCTAGAGCCTCTCACAGCAGCTCAGGGTTAAGTGGGGAACCAGCCCTAAACATGATGCCATTGCATTGCAGGGTACTAACAACCTAGTGCCTAGTGCAGACTTAATCTGCCATCCTCCACTAACAACCACACTCACTCAGACTGGACCAGTGAGAAACGACAATTCACCCAGTGTGTGCAGGTTTGAGATATGACAGGAAACTCAAGTAGACATGGGAGAATGTGCCAGTTCCACACACATAGTGGACCCAGATGGGAATTTTGTTTTTGTCTTATCCAGGTTATAACAAGACAAGCTGAACGAAACGAGGTTATTCAAGGACCTGCTGCACTTGGCCTCAGTGAGTCTTCTTCGCTTTCTGTTTTGGATAAAGAGTTGCCTGTCCTCTTCTTCAAAGCTAATTCCTGTAACTTTTTCTGAGAATCTATCCAATTATCCTTACAGCATTTTATATGTGTTCTATAAATTTCATCTGCACTCAAGCAGGCACGAGCTGACATCGCTTTAAAATATATTTGCAGATTATAGCCACCGAGCAAAAGGATAAATCAGAGGACACACTTTCTATTTCTCCCCTCTCTACGAAAAAGGTATTGGAACACCAAGTTGAGATGACAGAAGTCTGGTGATTTCTTCTAACCAGCAATGTGCACATATTCTAGAATCACTTTGGGAATCCCCCTCAGAAGGGGAGGAAGAGATGTGTGAGATCACCCAGGGCAATCTCCTTTAGAAATCTCGGCAAGTAACCCCCTTATCCAGGGAAAGCATAGTATCCCATACACATTATTCTGCACCTTCCCTTTTTTCAGTACCAGTATGTCTGGAGGTCTTTCTAGGTCAGCAGTCAGCTTGCTCACTCTATTTTTTTTTCTTTGCAGATGCAAATAATTCCTTTGGATGGCTGAATCATTATTTATTTAGTCATATACTTTGCATTCGGAAGCAAAACAGAAAACTGTTTTATCTTTGGGAGGAGGGAGAAACAAGTGGAATTAGGGATGAACCAGTCAAGTATTACCCCAGTAAGGAGCCTGCTCTGGAAGTCACGCTGTGCAAGGAGGCAGCTTCCCACAAGGTCAGTGGCACTTGACTGTTTATCCTGCTCAGGGTAGACTGACACCCTGCATGGATTGTGTAAGCCTGTGAGAGTCTTGTATAATGGAAGAGGAGGGTGTTGGCTTGGAAGGAGGAACCAAAGTACCCACTAAAAAGGCAGGTGAATGCTAGAAAGGCCAAAGGATGTAACCATATTAGGCCTAATGTGGTGGAGTGCTTTCTACAGAAAATATAGGTACTCTTTCTACAGCTAAATTTCATGAATGTCACAACCTGCGCTTCTGTTTTCTTGTCACTATCTCTTTAAACCTGCTTTGTGTTATCTATGATAAGGTTACTCAAAAAATAATGAATGCATGCATGACTACTACCTAATGGGCTTTCCTTTATGTCTGTTGGACCTAGTATGTCTACAGCACTTGAAATGTGCCTCTGCTAAAATAGTAGTGCAGGCTTCATCTTCCATCCTCCTTCAAATTATTATTTTGTAGTTTCATTAATTCCATGCTAGCCTATTCTTCTCCTACTCCTCTGTTTCTTTCTGTCTTCTCTGTTTCTCTCCTATCTTTGCCTGCTCCTCCTCCTTAAATGTTAGCTTCCCCAACTATGACTATAATTTAAGATTTAATAGATATCTTTACATATAAGGATATAGAATAGGATAAAAGGAAAAAAATGCTTTATCACAAAGGCCAATGAAAAGAAAATTGTAGAGCCATAATATTAGAAAAAGCAAACTTTAAAAAAATAGTACTAAAGATCAGTACCAGTATTTTGTAGTAGAAAAATCTCACTTTAACAGAAAGATATAACAAGCCTAAATACATCTCCACCTGACAAGCTTCCAAATCAATAAAGAATAAAAGAGAGAACTAACAGAAGAACTAAACAAATTCACGATGATAGTGGGAAAATGTAACACACTTCTCTCGTTAACTGAAAGAACAAATAAAGGCATTAAGGAAGCATTGTAGAAGGTCTGAACACTATGATGAACAAACCTGACCTAACTGACATTTATAGAACACTGTATTCAACATTCCAGTGTCCATATTCTTTTCCAAAGCAATGGAACATTTACCAAAATAGAAAAATTAGCTAGGCCGTAAAGCAAATCCTAACAAATTTCAAAGGTTTGAAATACTACCAAGAATGTTTTCTGGTTTCTGTGGGATTAAGCTAAAATCAATAACAGAAAGCAAATTAGAAAATTTCTAAATTTGTTAAAATTAAGCAATACACTCTGAATACCCGTGAGTCAAATAAGAAAAGATACATCTCACAGCCATAAAACTGAGCAAGAGCAGCCAGACATGAAGCTAGACAGTTTCAAGTATATAAGGTTCCAAAATATCTCTAGTGACAGGGATCAGAATAATGGCTATCTTTGTAGAGAGATGATTATGAGAAAAACTTCCAAGATGGTGGTAATATTCTACATCATAATTTTCTGTGTTATGTAAGTATATCACTTGCTAAAATTTTGCTTAAAATTTGTACATTGTACTATGTTTAAATACAAACTTTACCAAAAGAAGCAATGGAGCTTATCTTTAACTTCACTCCTTGTTTCTTCTCATCCATTACTATGGTTTCAGTAATTTCCTCTGTGCCTTGGCTCTATAACTCTATCCTATTTCTGACGTCTAATTTTAGTACCAGTCCTGAACATTTAAATTTATTCCTATTAGACATGCCATTCACGATCTCATTGTAACAGGTTTAAAAGTGAATTCTGCTAGAAGATTTCTTTCTACCTTCTCAACATACTATTATTTGTCCAATTATACAAGTTCACGACAATCTAGTTGTCCTTAAATTTCTTATTTTTTAAAGCGTCCACACCTTGTCATGAACACCTGAAGATTTTTTCTTTAAATTATTTCTTGCTGACTCCCATTATGTCCATTTCCACTAATCTGATAAAGGAGCTATTTCCATACAAGAGAGGCCCAGTTATTCTTGGCCACGTCACTACGACTTTCTGTCGAGAGTGCTGTGATAGTCTCCTCACTGGCCCCAGACTTCAGCTGCTCCTCCTTCCAAAGCCTCCTTTACACAGCTGCAGCACAAATTTGCTTAAAGCATTATTTTTATCATATGTTTCTCTAAGTAAAAAAACTTTTTATCTTCCATCAACTGAAAGAAAAATGAAAAGTTTTGAGTGTGATATGCAGTTTTACGTATTCTGACTCCAACTTGTTTTTCTAGTTTTCCTAAATCTCACATAGCTAAACCAGCCTTTATCTCCACAATCTTCTTTATTTTCCAACCTGCCTTGCCCATCTCATTTTTCTCCAGATGTTTAAATCTTCTCCATCATTTTACAGCATTATACCAGAAGAGGCCTTAGGCTTTGCCACCACATAGACTGAGATGCAAATGCCAGCTTTGCCTTTATTGGCACCGTGACCTTGGGAAAGTGATTTAACCTCAGACCCTCGTTTCCCTCATCTGTACTCCACAAATAATTATTAGGTACTTTCCATCTGCCAAAGATTATTTTAGGCTTAAGGATGCAAAGGTGACCAAAGGCAGATAAATCTATCTCTGTCCTCATGGAACTTTCAGGCCAACAAAAGAGAGACATTAATAAAATCCCATAAGACCCACGTTGCACAGTGTTAGGACTAAAGGGAATACAAGCAAAGCACGTAACTCAGTATTGGACACATTGTGTATAGACAAAATAACAGTTATTACTAATAATCCTCCAGAACCCAGCAAAATATCCATCTTCTGTGATACATCCTAACACTTCAGTTTCCTCCCTGAGCACTCTGGAAATTCAGATAACCCTGAAGTTATCATGAAGACCGCAAATATCCCCTCCTTCTCCAAGTTCTTCTTCTACTGTCTTTACCTTACATCTGGCAACTGACCATGTACTTTCCAGAGGCATTTTCATTTTTTATCATTAAACATGGCAAGCATTTTATCTCTGCAACTCAATCTAGCTTTTTAAGAGTATGGACTGATTTTTAAAGTTTGCTATGCACTAAAACTCCCAGAACATGCTAAATATTTGTTGATTTAGTGAGTCTAGCCCTGCAAGTCCAGCTCTATGAATCTCTGTGGAGTACTTGAAGTGATTCCAAAGGTTTTTTTTTCCTCCACATAAAAAAACAGTCTGGCCAAGAATATTGGGAAGTGAAAACATCGTTTCTCATTTATCCTCTTTGAGAGTTTCTCCCACCCATTTTCCTCTTTAGCCTGCCAAAATGTTTCAAATTTCTAGGAGCCCAGGAAAAGGCTGGTTTTGGCAGCTGACAAGAAAAGGATGAAATGTTCATTAAGAGGGGAAAAAAATTTAAAAAGACCCACAGCCAGAATCCCTGAGAAAAAAAATTTAAATTGAATTTCTAAAAGGAGCCTTGATACTTGGAGTATGTTTATTTCCCCTTGAGCTTAGGAGATTTTCCAAAGGAAGTTAAAACCAAAATACTTCCCACTAGGAATAGTAGACATTGGCTTGCCAAGTTTAGAATCTGCTAACTCATTGGGCCCTAGATTTTGAAGCAGTCACAAAGAATACCATTTCACTTTTCCTTTGGGCAATGATTTCCAGTTTCATAGTTTTAAAGTGTTCTAATATGTAAAGTTATACTCAAATAACATCTTATAAATGTTAATTTTAAAGAATAAAAAACACAAGGAGTATGTTTTCTGTCAATACAAGTATGTTTGAAACTGATAAGAAGGCTATTTTGTTAGAATTTGAAACCTTTTCAAAGTTATAATACTGAGACAAAAAGAGAGGAGGTGAGATTAAATTTTTAAATTATGCGCCTGAATTATACGTCATAAAATCTCTAGCAGTCTGTTTGCCTATATTCCCCTAAAAACATCTGAAACCAATGTTCTAAAATACAGTTTTAAAATAGCCTCCAGTACCTCTCTCGGTACCCAGTGTTCTGCAATTAATATCTGTTAACATCAATCATCCAATTGGATTAATTAACCATATTTTGTTCTCTGCTTGTATTAAATTCCATGGATATTTTCTAAATGACGGTGGCCTTCAAAGCACCATGTCGTGTTCTATGGGTACATAAAAATGAATGCCATACTCAGCCCTTCAGAATCATATCTTGGTCAGGGAGTCAGACACCTACAGTTATAACGCAATCAGAAAAATGTTACAAAGCAGCCTTTCAGAAACATGGTAATAGAGATCCAGACACTGTGCCATGCGAGAGGAGACTCATGGATGGTTGGTGGAAGCATAGAATATCGACATTCAGCTGAGGAAATCAGGAAAGATTCACGTAGAGATGGCCTTTGATCAATTAATCAATAGAAATTATTTGTGGGGCAGAAGTTTTCCAGACAAAAAGAACAGCTCAAAGAAAAAGTTAACCAAAAAAAAAAAATTTTTAAGACAGAAAGAGAGAAAGAGAGAGAGAGAGAAAGAGAGAGAGAGAGAGAGAGAGAGAGAGAGAGAGAAAGAGAAAGAGAGAGAGAGAGAGAGAAAGAGAGAGAGAGAGAGAGAGAGAGAGAGTGTGTGTGTGTGTGTGTGTGTGTGTGTATGTGTAGGATTTTGGTGCCAGTATACAAGGTACACCATAAGAGTATAGGAGAAGCTCAAATGGGAAAGGTCAGTAAATGGTTTACACAAAATATGAAACAATCGGGAATTCTAACAGCAAGGATATACTGGCACCTCAACATGGTTAAGGTCAAGCCTAGCCTGGATAAAATGATAGACCCTCAGAGAGCAAATACAGATTCGAATACAGAGAAGACACGGAGGTTCAGTTTTAGAAGAGTAACAGCAGTTGCCACAATCAGACAAGTCTAAAGAAAAGGATTCAGAAGAGCTCAGGATCCAAGAGGACCACAGTGAATGAGTGGCAACAGGTGGTGAGTTAAGCTGCAGACCTTAGGAACCTCTAGCACCAGCCACATCCTGTGTGGGAGGTGACCAGAGGGCAGTACAGCCAGACCCATGACCCAGGGCCAAGATGTAATGACTCTAACGCCACTAACTCTGCCACTTGGAAAAGCAGATTTCAGCCAACTATTTTGGTTTTCCCATCTACAATATGTAAAAGAAGTGGTCTCATTCTGGCTTTGATTTGACTAATTCCTTCAGGATTTTATACAGCTGGGCCTCCCTTGATGCAAGTTTGGGGATGGTATAGAGATGTCACGGCACAGATATTATGGTTATACAACATGAATTCTTCACAGGAATGGATCACCATCAGCTATTTTAGATTCTCCAGATTATAGCTAAAGCCTTTTATAATATTAGCATTTTGAAAACTGATGAAACTACTCATAAGTACTATAATCAATAATCCATTTGATAATCATGTTTATATATATGTGGAAAAAATAGATGTTATACTTTCTAAATATATTCAACAATTTAAGGTGGGGAAATGAGTTGGAACACCAATGTTTTTATTTTATTTTATCCAGTATTATTTTGTATCTATCTTATACAGGAATTTTCTTTGGTTGCTTGTCTGAGAGAGCTACATATCCAACTCCAAAATTTCTGCTACATATCCAACTCCTGGTGACTCTCTGTCACTTTCCAACTCTTTCACTCTGCCTCTAACCCCCCTAACTCATTTGCACAACCTCCTTCCTTCCAAAAACTAAAACATACTTTTCTCCATGAAATCATGATGCGATCAGCAATGTAATTACAGGACACAAACTAGTCTTTATTTCCCCTTTGGCAACAAATCTTGCAATAGGTAGGGATGATTTTTTTGAAGGGTACTCTTGTTTCCTTCTAATACCACCTCAAAACATTCACTTCTTTCTCAGCAAGATTTCTCTGATGAGGAGGGAAAAACATAAAGGAGTAGATACGAGAGAGTGAGAGAAGAATCAGACCAAAAATTATACTTCAGAAAGTTCAGCCTACAAAACACAGTCTGCTGAAAGAATACCATGAATCAAAACAGCAAAAGATTTGAATGAATGAACTTAAGACAATATTTATGGAGAATAATGAAAATTTAGACTATGGTAATAGGCTGTGATTACTAGGATAAAGAGTTTCACCCCTGCCCAAAGACTATTATCCCTAATGACAGGTTTCAAGTCAGGAGGTAAGAAATGCAAAATGTCTAGCATGAGCTTTATGTTTCTCACTTAAACAACCACTGAGATAAGAAATACTGGAAGAGATAAAGATTTGGGACCATAGGAATGGGTTTGATGGGGTAAACATTAGAAGAGGAATCCATTACAATATGTGTAGATCATGATTCGAGTTTTGAATTCCTTGCTCCAGGCCTGTGTTCAAATCACTCTCCTCTATGGTTCCATAATTCTCTACCATGGCATGTATCATACCACATCTGAATTCCTCTTACTTATTTCTTTGCTTGCTTGTTTTATTTTATCTTGTTTTGTCTTCTTTATGGAATGTATTTTTTTAATTAAGATCATAATAATAACTAGCATTTTTGAACTCATAATGTGCTACTCTATGCTAGACACTTTACATATATATTTACTCATCTAATGATTAACAAATGATAAGTGTCTTCTTACCCATTTTATTCAGCAAAAAAAAATGGTTAAATTTCCAAAGCCAGCCAAATTAAAAAGTTCTTCGACCAAGCCAGAACCAGGCCTTGAACCCAAGTAGATCAATCTTCGGAACCCAAATACTTCCAAAGCTCCTACCTTTGATCTCTTCACTCTGATATGCTCCCAGATATAATTGATTCTATGATGTTCAGAGGCAAACATAGAGTCCTCATGTTCCCTTGACTTTTTTTACTGCCTATGATATAAGCTCATTGAAGGAAATAATTTGAATGTATTCATTAACTTCGGGAAACTGGCCACAAAGTTATAACGTCCTTTTTTCTACATTGATATATAATAATACAGCTGTTTCATATTTTCTGGTCATTATTTCCTCTGTTTGCAAAACAAACAGGAAGATGTAACAGAGAACATAACCTGAGCATTAGCCCCAACTGTACCATTTTCAGAATGGCCTTGATATTTTAGGCCTCCACTGGATGAAGGCATTTGGACTAGAATCTCCAATGTTTTCCATCTCTATAATTCTGGCATTTTATCATGTTCACATTACTCTACACTTCTATAATGTCTTTATATTACAGGAAGCATTTAATCCAAATGTTTTAGATGAACAAACTTAGAAATCCACACATTAAAACTTCCTTGTTCCAGAAAGCAATAATAAGACTCAGCTATCCCATTAAATACTTATTGTTGCAGGGAGGGAAATAAAAGACTCCAGCTATTCTCTCTTCCATCCACTTACTTACTCATTCCAAGTCTATGATTTCAACTGCCTTTATTGGCCATCCAAAAGTCTGTGATTCACTACATAGTTTAGCATTTACTTTGTAGACTCAAAATAGAGCTCTGCCAGGCCCCTCTCTGCAGCTTTCATGTTTCCTAAATCCAGCCCATCGCCAGGACAGCTATTAGGATGGCCATCTGTTTCTTAAGTGCCGCTGCACACCCTTCCCTGAGTTATTTCTCCAGTGTGAGGCAAATGTTTATAAAAAGGCAGAAACAACTGCTTACATTTCACTTCTTCAAAGCACTGCCTACAACACTTTTTCTCCCATATAATAGCACTTCTTCAAAATACTCTTTCTCCATTGCAGTTGTGGATTTTTAAAAATTTATTTTTCTAACTCTTTTTCCTCCCTTTAGGAATATTTTCCTTAAACTCTGATTTAGAATCCTCCAAACTCCCATGCCAAACAGAACACACATGGCCAAAATCTAGATTCTTACTACTAAAATGAAAAGCATGTAATTTTGTAAAAATGTTATGGTAAGCATTTTCAATTACATTATTAATATTCGATTTGAAAACTTCAAGCACTTTTATTTTTATATGGAAGTGTACATTTTTACAACTTAAAGTACCCAGTTATCAAAATTTTCCAAATGAGCTAGGAGTTTCTGACCAATTTAATCTCATCATTTTATCTTAGAAATAAGAACAATGAGAAGCTAGGGGCAAGGTTCTAAGAAAATAAACAGAATCCTCAGGCCACAAAAGGAGCTAAAGATAACTGAATCCATCATCTTCTATATATAGATGCAGATTTTGCAACCCCAAAACAACCACTAAATAAATATATAATATATGTGATAAATAAGTAAATATATAAATATAAAAATGTAAGCTTGATATATAAATAAGTATATATTATTATTTCAAGTTGAGAAACACTAAATAGAAATTTTTATTTTATATATAATCATTTTATGTATATGATAAGCACATGGTAAAAAAATTATAATTACTTCTAAATACATTTTAGAGTATATTACTTGATGAGTTTCAAAACTTGTTAATATTTCAGACATTTCCAAAAAGATATTCTAATGTTTTAATTATCTCATCATTTTATAACAAATGATTCACAGCTGAATTCTGCCAGATGTACAAAGAGCTGGTACCATTCCTATAGAAACTATTCCAAAAAATTGAGAAGGAGGTACTCCACCCCAACTCATTCTACGAGGCCAGCTTCATCTTGATACCAAAACCTGGCAGACATACACACACACACACACACACACACACACACACACACACACACACAAACACACACACAAAAAGATAGAAAAAAAGAAAGAAAACTTCAAGCCAATATCCTTGATGAAGAACAATGCAAAAATACTCAACAAAATACTTAAAAATCAAGTCCAGCAGCATATAAGAAAGCTAATGCACCATGGTCAAGTAGGCTTCATCCCTAGGATGCAAGGCTGATTCAATACATGCAAACCAATTAGCGTGGTTCATCATATAACTAAAGACGAAAGCCACATGGTTATCATGTTAAAAACTCTCAATAAACTAAGTGTTGAAGTAACATACCTAGATAAGAAAAATTTTAAGTTTTAACAACAAAATAATAAGAGCCGTCTATAATAAACCCATGGCCATTATACTGAATGGGCAAAAGCTAGAAGCATTCCCCCTGAAAACTGGCAAAAGACAAGGATGCCTTCTGACTCTACTTCTACTCAACACAGTATTGGAAGTCCTAGCCAGAGAATCAGACAAAAGAAAGAAATAAAGGGCATCCAAATAAGAGAGGAAATCAAATTATCTCTGTTTGCAGATGACATTATTCTATATCTAGAACACCGCTTGGTCAGGCACAGTGGCTCATGCCTATAGTACCAGCACTTTGAGAGGCCAGGGTGACAGATCATAAGGTCAGGAGTTCTAGACCAGCCTGGCCAACATAGTGAAACCCCCACCTATACTAAAAATACAAAAATTAGCTGGGTGTGGTGGAAGGTGCCTGTAATCCCAGCTACTCAGGAGGCTGAGGCAGGAGAATTGCTTGAACCCAGGAGGCAGAGTTTGCAATGAGCTGAGATCATGCCACTGCACTCCAGCCTGGGTGACAGAGCAGGACTCCATCTGGGGGTGCAGGGTGGGGGGAACTCATAGTCTTGGCCCAAAACAAAAGATGCTTCAGCTGATAAACGACTTCAGCAAAGTTGCAGGACACAAAATCAATGTACAAAAAAAAAAGAAAGAGGAAAGGATTAAAGATGGCCGATTAGGAGCAGCTCAGGATTGCAGCTCCCAGTGAAAGCACGGAGAGTGAGTGGATGCCACATTTCCAGATGGATTTGTATTGCCCACAGACCAGGAGATTACCAGGTGGAGGAGCCCCACGGGTGACCAGCGCAGCTGTTTTGCCCCGGTGCGGCGGTTCTCCATACAAAATACATTGGTCCAGGCGCTGTTTCAGCTGGTGATTGGAGCTCTGGGAAGGCAGAGTTGCCCAATCATCTAATTAAAAAGGGGACTGAAACAGGGAGCCAGGCCAGAAGATTCTCGGGCAAAAAAGTGCCACGAATCTCAGCACCGCTATTTCAGCTGGCGGAGTGGGTCGCCGCATGGGAAATCACACAGATCCTTTTCAACAGGCGACTAGAACACATGGGGGACAGTCGACTGTTCAACTAAAAAAAAAGGCTCTGAGGCAGGGAGCCAGGTGATCAGGCTGGGCTGGTCCCACCCCCACAAAAAAACAGCCATCGGAAATGCACTGGATTGAGAGTTTCACAGCAAGCACAGCTGAACGCCAAACAGTCCACCTCTGTGGGGGAGGGGCGTCTGCCATTACCGAGGCAATCTACCACTACGGAGGTAGTTTGCCATTGCCAAGGCAGCCCACCATTACCGAGGCAGTTCTGACTACACCCATATAAACAGGACTGCAGGGAAGTTCACACGGCAGCTGGGCAGAGCCCACAGCAGCTCAGCAAAGCCTCTGCAGGCAGACAGTGACTAGGCTGCCTCCTCACTGGGCAGGGCAGCCCTGGAAAAAAGGCAGCAGCACAATGGAAACTCATAAATAAAGCCCTAACTCCCCGGGACAGAGCACCTGGGAAAAAAAAGGAGTTAATGAGTTCTGCTGCAGCAGACTTAAACACACCTGCCCAGCAGCTCTGAATGAACAATGGAGCTCACAGCTCAGCACTTGAGCTCCTATAAAGGACAGATGGTCTCCTCAAGCAGCTCCCTGACCCCCATATATCCAAAGAGTCACCTCATAAAGGAGAGCTCAGAGTGACATCTGGCTGGTATCCTTCTGGGGCAAAGATAGCAGCAAAAGAAACTGGCAACAACCCTTACTGTTCTGCAGCCACTGCAGATGATCCCCAGGCAAGCAAGGCCTGGAGTAGACCTCAGAAGTCCTACAGCAGAGGGGTCAGACTGGCAGAAGGAAAACTAAGAAACAGAAAGAAATAACTTCATCATCAACAAACTGGACATCCACTCAGAGATCCAATCTGAAAGTCAACAACTACAAAGACGACAGGTGGATAAATCCACAAAGATGAGAAGAAACCAGCGCAAAAACGGTGAAAACACCCAAAACCAGAATGCCTCTCCTTCTATAAGGGATCACAACTCCTCACCAGCAAGGGAACAAGGCTGGATGGACAATGAGTGTGATAAATTGATAGAATCAGGCTTCAGAAGGTGGGTAATAAGAAACCTCTGTGAGCTAAAAGAACGTGTTCTAACCCAATGCAAAGAAACTAAGAACCTTGAAAAAAGATTTGCTGAAATGCTAACGAGAATAAACCACTTAGAGAGGAATATAAGTGAATCGATGGAGCTGAAAACATAACACGAGAACTTCACGAAGCATACACAAGTTTCAACAGCCGAATCGACCAAGCAGAAGAAAGGATATCAGAGCTCGAAGATCAACTCAATGAAATAAAACAAGAAGGCAAGATCAGAGAAAAAAAGGTAAAAAGGAATGAACAAAGTCTCCAAGAAATATGGGATTATGTGAAAAGACCTAATCTACGTTTGATAGGTGTACCTGAATGTGATGGAGAGAATGAATCCAAGCTGGAAAATACTCTTCAGGATATTATCCAGGAAACTGTCCCCAACCTAGCAAGGCAGGACAATATTCAAGTCCAGGAAATACAGAGAACACGACAAAGACATTCCTCAAGAAGAGCAACCCCAAGGCACATAATCATCAGATTCACCAGGGTTAAAATGAAGGAGAAAATGCTAAGGGCAGCCAGAGAGAAAGGTCGGGTTACCCACAAAGGGAAGCCCATCAGACTCACAGCAGATCTTTCAGCAGAAACCCTATAAGCCAGAAGAGAGTGGGGGCCAATATTCAACATCCTAAAGAAAAGAACTTTCAACCCAGAATTTCATATCCAGCCAAACTAAGCTTCAGAAGTGAAGGAAAAATAAAATCCTTTGCAAACAAGCAAGTACTCAGAGATTTCATCACCACCAGGCCTGCTTTACAAGAGCTCCTGAAAGAGGCACTAAACACAGAAAGGAACAACCAGTACCAGCCACTCCAAAAACATACCAAATGGTAAAGAGCAGCAACGCAATGAAGAAACTGCATCAACTAACCGGCAAAACAGCCAGCAAGCATCAAAATGGCAGGATCAAATTCGCACACAACAATATTAACCCTAAATGTAAAAGGGCTAAATGCCCCAATCAAAAGACACAGGCTGGCAAATTGGATAAAAAGGCAAAACCCATTGGTGTGCTGTATCCAGGAAACGCATCTCACATGCAAGGATACATGAAGGCTCAGAATAAGGGGATGGAGGAAGATTTACCAAGCAAATGGAGAGCAAAAAAAAAGCAGGAGTTGCAATTCTCATCTCTGATAAAATAGACTTTAAACCAACAAAGATCAAAAGAGACAAAGAAGGACATTACATAATGGTAAAAGGATCAATGCAACAAGAAGAGCTAACCATCCTAAATATATATGCACCCAATACAGGAGCACCCAGATACATAAGGCAAGTTCTTAATGACTTACAAAGAGACTTAGACTCCACACAATAATAGTGGGAGACTTGAACACCCCATTGTCAATATTAGATAGATCAACCAGACAGAAAATTAAGAAGGATATCCGGGACTTGAACTCGGACCTGGACCAAGAAAACCAAATAGACATTGACAGAACTCTCCACCCCAAATCCACAGAATATACATTCTTCTCAGCACCACATTGCACCTACTCTAAAATCGACCACGTAATTGGAAGTAAATCACTCCTCAGCAAATGCAAAAGAATGGAAATCATAACAAACAGTCTCTCACACCACAGTGCAATCAAGTTAGAACTCAGAATTCAGAAACTAACTCAGAACCACACATCTTCATGGAAACTGAACAACTGGCTCTTGAATGTTGACTGGATAAACAATGAAATGAAGGCAGAAATAAAGATGCTCTTTGAAACCAATGAGAATGAAGACACAACATACCAGAATCTCTGGGACACATTTAAAGCAGTCTCTAAAGGAAAATATATAGCAACAAATGCCCACATGAGAAGCAAGGAGAGATCAAAATTGACACCCTATCGTCAAAATTGAAAGAGCTAGATGAGCAAGATCAAAAAAACTCAAAACCTAGCAGAAGACAAGAAATAACTAAGATCAGAGCAGAACTGAAGGAGATAGAGACACAAAAAACCCTTCAAAAAATAAATAAATCAAGGAGCTGGTTTTTCAAAAGAATCAACAAAACAGACAGACCACTAGCCAGATTAATAAAAAAGAAAAGAGAGAATAATCAAATAGATGCAATAAAAAACGATAAAGGGGATATCACCACAGATTCCACAGAAATTAAAACCAACATCAGAGATTATTACAAACAACTCTATGCATATAAACTAGTAAACCTGGAAGAAATGGATAAATTCCTGGACACTTGCATCCTCCCATGCCTAAACCAGGAAGAAGTCTAAACTCTGAATAGACCAATAACAAGGTCTGAAGTCGAAGCAGCAATTAAGAGCCTACCACCCAAAAAAAGCCCAGGTCCAGATGGGTTCACAGCCGAATTCTACCAGACATACAAAGAGGAGCTGGTACCATTCCTTCTGAAACTATTCCAAACAATCCAAAAAGAGGGAATGCTTCCCAAATCATTTTATGAGACCAACATCATCCTGATACCAAAACCCAGCAGAGACTCAGCAAGAAAAGAAAACTTTAGGCCAACATCCATGATGAACATAGATGCAAAAATCTTCAATAAAATACTGGCAAACCGATTGCAACAGCACATCAAAAAGCTTATCCACCATGATCAATTAGGATTCATCCCAGGGATGCAAGGCTGGTTCAACATATGCAAGTCTATAAATATAATCCACCACATAGACAGAACCAAAGAAAAAAACCACATGATTATCTCAACTGATGCAGAGAAAGCCTTTGACAAAATTTAACAGCCCTTTATGCTAAAAACTCTCAATAAACTAGGTATTGATGGAACGTATCTCAAAATAATGAAAGCCATTTACGACAAACCCACAGACAATATCATACTGAATAGGCAAAAACTGGAAGCATTCCCTTTGAAATCTGGCACTAGACAAGGATGCCCTTTCTCACCACTCCTATTCAATATAGTACTGGAAGTTCTAGCCAGAGTAATCAGGCAAGAAAAAGAAATAAAGGTATTCAAATAGGAAAGGAGGAAGTCAAATTGTCTCTATTTGCAGACAACATGATTGTATACCTAGAAGACCCCATTGTCTCAGCTCAATATCTCCTGAAACTGACAAGCAACTTCAGCAAAGTCTCAGGATACAAAATCAATGTGCAAAAATCACAAGCATTCCTATTCACCAATAACAGACTTAAAGACAGCCAAATCAAGAACCAACTGCCATTCACAATTGCTACAAAGAGAATCAAATACCTAGGAATACAACTAACAAGGAAAGTAAAGGACCTCTTCAAGGAGAACTACAAACCACTGCTCAACGAAATAAGGGAGGACACAAACAGATGGAGAAACATTCCATGTTCATGGCTAGGAAGAATCAATATTGTGAAAATGGCCATACTGCCCAAAGTAATTTACAGATTCAATGCTATTCCAATCAAGCCACCAATGACTTTCTTCACAGAACTGGAAAAAATCACCTTAAACTTCATATGGAACCAAAAGAGAGCCTGCATAGACAAGTCAATTCTAAGCAAAAAGAACAAAGCGGGAAGCAACACACTCCCAGACTTCAAACTATACTACAAGGCTACAGTAATAAAAAAGCATGGTACTGGTACCAAAACAGAGATTTAGACCAATGGAACAGAACAGAGGCCTCTGAGGCAACACCACACATCTACAACCATCTGATCTTTGACAAACCTGACAAAAACAAGCAATGGGGAAAAGATTCCCTTTTTAATAAATGGTGTTGGGAAAACTGGCTAGCCATGGGCAGAAAGCAGAAACTGGACCTCTTCGTGACACCTTACACTAAAATTAACTCCGGATGGATTAAAGACTTAAACATAAGACCTAACACCATAAAAACCCTAGAAGAAAACCTAGGCAAAACCATTCAGGACATAGGCGTAGGCAAGGACTTCATGACCAAAACACCAAAAGCATTGGCAACAAAAGCCAAAATAGACCAATGGGACCTAATCAAACCCCACAGCTTCTGCACAGCAAAATAAATAGTCATTAGAGTAAATCAGCAACCAACAGAATGGGAAAAAATTTTTGCAATCCACCCATCTGACAAAGGACTGATATCCAGAATCTACAAAGAACTAAAACAGATTTACAAGAAAAAAACAAACAAGCCCATTCAAAAGTGGGCGAAGGATATGAACAGACATTTTTAAAAAGAAGACATACATGAGGCCAACAAACATACGAAAAAATGCTCATCATCACTGGTCATTAGAGAAATGCAAATCAAAACTACATTGAGATACCACCTCATGCCAGTTAGAATAGTGATCATTAAAAAATACGGAGACAACAGATGCTGGAGAGGATGTGGAGAAATAGGAACACTCTTACACTGTTGGTGGGAGTGTAAATTAGTTCAACCATTGTGGAAGACAGTGTGGCGATTCCTCAAGGACCTAGAAATAGAAATTCCATTTGACCCAGCAATCCCATTACTGGGTATATATCCAAAGGATCATAAATCGTA
>PVKV010004408.1:60353-128587 GCA_004027835.1 Alouatta palliata
CAGTTTACAATAGCAAAGACCTGGAACCAACCCAAATGCCCATCGATGATAGACTGGACAGGGAAAATGTGGCACATATACACCATGGAATATTATGCAGCCATCAAAAACGATGAGTTCATGTCCTTTGTAGGGACATGGATGAACCTGGAAACCATCATTCTCAGCAAACTGACACAAGAACAGAAAATCAAACACTACATTTTCTCACTCATAGGCGGGTGCTGAACAATGAGAACACATGGACACAGGGAGGGGGGCATCACATACTGGGGTCTGTTGTGGGGAAACAGGGGAGGGACAGCGGGGGGTGGGGAGTTGGGGAGAGATAGCATGGGGAGAAATGCCAGATATAGGTGATGGGGAGGAAGGCAGCACATCACACTGCCATGTGTGTACCTATGCAACAATCTTGCATGTTCTTCACATGTACCCCAAAACCTAAAATGCAATAAAAGAAAGAAAGAAAGAAAGCAAAACTAGCATTCCTATGCACCAACAACAGCCAAACGAAGAGCTAAATCAGAAAGGAAATCTCATTCACAATTTTCACAAAAAGAATAAAATACCCAGGAAGGTGAAAAATAACCAGGGAGGTGAAAGATCTCAACAATGAGAATTACAAAACATTGCTCAAAGAAAGCAGAGAAGGCACAAACAAATGGAAAATCATCCCATGCTCATGAATAGGATGATTCAATATCACTAAAACTGATATACCACCAAAAGCAATTTACAGATTCAGTGCTATTCCTATCATACTACTAATGACATTCTTTACAGAACTAGAAAAAAAATTTTTTTTAATTCATAAGAAACCAAAAACGAGCCCAAATAGTCAAGGCAATCCTAAGCAAAAAGAACAAAGCTGGAGGCATCAGGTTACCCAACTTCAAATCACACCACAAGGCTACAGTAACCAAAACAACATGGCACTGGTACAAAAACAGACACAAAGACCAACAAAACAGAATAGAGAGCCCGGAAATAAGGCCACACATCTACGACCATCTAACCTTCAACAAAGCTGACAAAAACAAGCAAGGGGGAAAAGACTACTCAGTAAATGAAGCTAGGATAACCAGCTAGCCATATGCAGAACATTAAAGCTGGACCCCTTTCTTACACCATATACAAAAATAAACTCAAGATGGATTAAAGACTTAAATGTAAAACCAAGATGGATTAAAGACTTAAATGTAAAACCCAAAACCCTGGAATGCAGCCTAGGCGATATCACCCTGGACACAGGAATGGGCAAAGGTTTCATGACAAAGACATCAAAAGCAATTGCAACAAAAGCAAACATTGACAAGTGGGATCTAATTCAACTTCAGAGCCTCTGCACAGCAAAAGAAAAAATATTAACAGAGTAAACAGACAACCACAGAACGGGAGAAAACATTGCAATTTATCATCTGACAGAGGTCTAGTATCCAATGTCTATAAAGAACTTAAACAACTTTGCAAGAAAAAGCAAACAACTCTGTTAAGAAGTGGGCAAAGGACATGAACAGACACTTCTCAAAAGAAGACAGGCATGCAGCCAGCAAGCACATGAAAAAAAAGCTCAATATCACTGATCATTACAGAAATGCAAATCAAAACCACAATGAGATACCATCTCACACCAATTATTAAAATGTCAAAAAAAAAAATAGCAGATGCTAGTAAGGTTATGTAGAAAACGAACATTTATACACTGCTGGTGGGAGTGTAAATTAGTTCAACCATTGTGGGAAGCAGTAGGGTGATTCCTCAAAGAGCTAAAGAACTACTATTTGACCAGTAATCTCATTACTGGGTATTTATCAAGGGGAATATAAATCATTCTACTATAAAGACACATGTACTTGTATGTTTATTGTAGTACTATTTACAATAGCAAAGACATGGACTCAACCTAAATGCCTATCAACGACAGATTACATAAAGAAAATGTGGTATATATACCATGGACTACTAGGCAGCCATGAAAAAGATGAGATCATGTCTTTTGCAGGAACATAAATGGAGCTAGAGGCTATCATCCTTAGAAAGTAACACAGGAACAGTAAACCAAATACCATATATTCTCCTTATAAGTGGGAACTAAATAATAAGAACTTATGAACACAAAGAAGGAAACAATAGACACTGAGGCCTATTTAAGGGAGGAGGGTGCCGGGAGGGAGAAGAGTAGAAAGATAACTATTGGGTACTGGGCTTAATACCTGAGGGATAAAATATTAGATTAGTGCAAAAGTATTTGTGGTTTCAGATCGCGAATTTTAACTAGGTTCAAACATATCTTTATCAATCAAAATAGGAACTCCTAAAATCAACACATTTTTGCCAGTAAGAAATAAGTTTGTTTATTCCTGTAGCATAAAAATCTGTGCTTTGGGATTCAACGAACTTTTGGAAAGGATTTTCTGCATCTTGCTGGTTGTGGAAGCATATTCCCTGCAAAAAGTTGTTGAGATGCTTGAAGAAATGATAGTTGGTTGGCAAGAGGACAGGTGACTATGGAAGACGAGGCAAAACTTCATAGCCCAATTCATTCAACGTTTGAAACGCTGGTTGTGTGAGGCATGGTCTGGCGTTGTCGTGCAGAAGAACTGGGCCCTTTCTGCTGACGAGTGCTGGCTGCGGGCGCTGCAGTTTTCAGTGCATCTCATCGATTTGTTGAGCATACTTCTCAGATGCAATGGTTTTGCCAAGATTCAGAAAGCTGTAGTAAATAAGACTGGCAGCAGACCACCAAACAATAACCATGACTTTTTTTTTCTGGTGCAAGTCTGGCTTTGAGAAGGGTTTGGGAGCTTCTTCTAGGCCCAACCACTGAGCGGGTTATCGCTAGCTGTTGTGTAAAATCTGCTTTTTGTTGCATGTCATAATCCAACCCAGAAATGGTTTGTTGTTGTTGTGTAGAATAAGAGAAGAAGACACTTCAAAATGACATTTTTTTTTTTTTTTTTTTTTTTGGCTCAGCTCATGAGGCACCCACTTATTGAGCTTTTTCACCTTTCAATTTGCTTCAAATGCCAAACAACTACAGAAAGGTCGACATCGAGTCCTCCGGCAACTTATCCTGTAGTCGTTAGAGGATCAGCTTCGATGATTGCTCTCAACTGGTCATTGCCAGCTTCCAGTGGTTGGCCACTTTGCTCCTTATTGTCAAGGCTCTTGTCTCCTTTGCAAAACTTCTTGAACCACCACTGCACTGTACATTCATTACCAGTTCATGGGCCAAACATGTTATCGATATTGCAAGTTGTCTCCATTGCTTTATTATTCATTTTGAAGTCTAATAAGAAAATCACTTGAATTTGCTTTTTGTCTAACATCATTTCTATAGTCTAAAATATATGTAAAATAAATAGCAAGTAGTAAGTCATTGGCAAAAAACAAAGTGAGAAATGTACATTAAAATGATATATTAATATAACATAACTACATTTATTTAAGAATGTATTCCAATATCAAACAGCAAATTTCAACAATGTAAAAATTGCAGTTGTTTTGTTACATAGGTAAACGTGTCACAGGGATTTGTCGACAAACCCCCAAACTAAAATAAAAGTTAAAAAGAAAAACACGGAGAGACAGGCAGACAGACAAATGAGACAAAGAAACATTACCAGATTTAAAAGGAAATTAGGAAGATCTCCTCGAAATCCTAAATTCTGGAGAAGTCAAGGCATCAAGATAGCAAACCACATGGGCTGAATTGGGTGTGCAAGTGGAGACCTGAGAAATCCATGAGTCAAAGTCAGATGTGTTGGATGTTTCAGTGACAGCTCTAACAAAGAGAAGTAGTCACCTACAGTGATGTCAACTGAGTCTAATTTGGGATCGAGAATCTGGGCGTATTAGACAGGAGAGGCCATCATAAGTCCATTTTTAGTGGACCTGAAGAGACTCAAGGAAGGAGCAAGCTGAAGCTTTGGCCACTGCTGACCTTCAGGTAGATATGATCCAACAGAAATCCGTTTTCAGAAGGCAAATGGAACCCATTTTGGAAAGTGCTTTCCAAAAGGAAAAGCAGCAGGCAGGTAACAACCTTCATCCTATGAGAAAAACCTTAGTGTCAAAAGAGGTAAAGTAATTCTTGTCAAAAGAGGTAAAGTAATTCTGTACCTCTTTGGACACTAAATGATGGCTGTACTTCAACCAGTACCTCGAAGAGCCTGAACACATGTTTGGGTCCTAGTTGAAGAGAGTTTTATGGAGAGATCGTTTGATGAACCACATGTGGCCAAGTGACATTGACATGGGCTGCTAGTACAGTGTAAATCTACGAGAAAAGAGCCTTTCTTCCTCACTCCACTGCAAACTACCAGGAAATGTTGACACCTTTAGAACACAAGCAGACCTTAAAAGGCAATTGTGTCTGATGAGGAAGCGGGAAAAGTGGATGTCGCCCCTTGTTGAGCAACTCTAGACTGCATAGATGCTAAAGGAGTGCCACACACATGATTTAGCTGCTTACAAAAATACTTAGAGACAATGATCAGGGGAATGGAGGTTTTGTCTTATCAGGTATAAGCATTTAACCAGTAAAATTTAAGTATGGCTGTTCTGTTGTTTTATTTGTACCAATAGGTTAGGGAACCTGAAGAAATATTAATATTTGTTACAGGCAATGCTTTAATGTGACATAACTATTAACTACTAATAAAGAGTAAGGTACATTCATATATTCACCCTTCATGTCTCTGTCCACCTCCCTAGCAGCTCTCCTTCATAAAATAGAAAGGTTGCTAATCATATTAGTCAGAAACAGAGGTATCTATTGGTCATGGTTACTCTAAGGTAGAGTCCCTGTGCCTTACAAGACACGCACCTGTGAGTCATCCCCTTCTAAAACAGCTCTTCCACTCCTTATAGCAGCATTAGTGAGTGAGGGTGGAGCATCCTCTCAGAGACCTGACCCTTTCTCACTCAAGATTTCATATAGCTCATGCAGGACTGTCTATATTTCTCTGTGTATAGGCACAGCAAAATATACTAGTCCCAAGTTCTAGAAGGAGTGGGAAGAGGATGGATGGGGGAAGAAGTTCAACTTAAACCTCTAGTCTAAGTCATACATTCCAAGCTGGGCTGTGACCAAAGGTCTACTTTGCAATAATAGGTGTTTCTGCAGCTCTTAATAATATGGTTATTTAACATCCCTTTTAGCCTACATGAAAGAAAAATGATTTGATGAGACAGGATTTATGTATATTTATCAAATATCTTAACACTCTCTGCCTGCATTCCTAACAATGCCTAAATAATTCCATTAATTTTGAAGGCTGTAAAAATGTATATGATGATCATTTAGATAGGTACATTGGGACAACAGGATCACAGAGAACTTTTCCATATCCCAGATCTTCATCAAACTCCCCATTCCCTGTCAGCACAATACTGTGAATGGTAATGTGACCCCTGGATGGATACTCACTGCCAAAAAAAAAATTCCCCAGTGGGAGTTGAATCTATTTATATCAGTGCCTCTGCTGGAAGGAATCCATTAATGTGATTTCCAGAGACTGTTTACGAGTGAGGCATGCTCCTGCCACTGTGTACCCATTATACATCTCAAATACACCTGTCTTACGTAAAACTATTGAGAGTACATACACCTTTTTGACCATGTAACATTAAAGCACAGTCATCCTTTTTTGCTGTTTGCTGTGTGTCAAAAATACATTTCTGCTTCTGTTAGTATTTTCTGAAAATAAACGGTTAAGCAATATTTTATGATATGCCTTAAGGTATCTATAGCTACCTTGATATCTAAGTGCTATCCTATTTTTGCTCATGTTCACTATCGAATTCAGCAAACCAATACTAAGTACCTACTGTGCACCTATAGGCACTCTGCTAAATGTTGTGGTGATGCAAACATGCCTTTAAAGAGATTTTTAACGGACTAGTCAGGAGTTGCTTAGAAAATATCATGATCTGGCTGGGCACAGTGGCTCACGCCAATAATCTCAGCACTTTGGGAGGCCAAGGTAGGCAGGTCATATGAGGTCAGGAGCTCAAGACCAGCCTGGCCAACATGGTGAAACCCCATCTCTACTTAAAAAAAAAAAAGTAAATGGGCATGATGGTGCACGCCTGTAATCCCAGCTACTTGGGAGGCTGAGGCAGGACAATCGCTTGAATCCAGGAGGTGGAAGTTGCAGCGAGCCAAGATCACAGCACTGCACTCCAGAGCGAGTGACAGAGTAAGACTCCATCTCAAGAAAAAAAGAAATCATGATCCCACTGAGCTGAGTAACAGAGAGCCCTGCTGCGGTGGCTGGTTGACAGACTGATATACATAAGGACACATGGATTCACGATCCTGTCTCTACTCGGCTTTTCACTGTGGTTTCTGGGGGTTACTCTTTAACTGTTCCAGATGTTGAGAGTGGTGCCTGTGGCAGACCTAAGGATAGGTGTCACCTGGTATGTTTACCATCACAATTTATTGCTAAACTTGAGCTTGGTCTGGAAAAATTGATTCCACTTTGGGATGTTGGCACTCAAATCAGTGTGACAAGGAACAAATAGGACATCCCTTTTTTGGATTCTTAGCTTTTCTTTCATGTCATCTTGTACAGCTAAGTCATCACAATCTTAACTGTCTCACCAAAGGGTTCACAGTAAGTTTCTAAAGGTTCCTAAGGCAATTTTATAACACTTATCCAATTAACATTCAAGCATACATTATATGTGATCATTTCAGAATAATATTGCACAGTGAACCAACAAAGATATGTAGCATAGCATTTAAGATCCATTGAGAACACTGAAACGTTTACAGCTAAAACGAAATGATGTTTTGGATTTGCTTCAAACTAATCTGCATTATGGAGATTGAATATAGATAAAATAAGATTGTTTATGTGCAGATAATTGTTGAAGTTGGGTGATGAGTAGATCAGGCTTATTATACTCTTTTACTCACTTTTGTGTGTGTCTAATTTTCAATGTAAAATGTTTTTGCAAAATGCAGGTAGTTACTAGGACATCAACTCTAATATCTATCTCTATAGATATCCAATCAAAAGTTGCCCAATCAAAGAACCAGTTGTCAATTTCTCGTAAATATTTTCTTAGTGCTTGTCTAAATGTTGCTATGGAAAGAATCAGTTAATAAATGTTTGAGTGGCTACTCGTAAACTCACTATTGTGAATTAAAGGTGAATCATAGATACAGCCTCCAAATAGCTTTGAGCCTAATGAAGAAGAAAAATCTTGAATATGTGCAAGGGCGAAACAGAGAAAATGGTAAGCACTATGAGAGAAAGTTATATGATATTAATATTATGTCCAAGATGGAGACAGATAGCCAGGGTTCCTGAGTCTATTACTGTCTGCCTTTCAAAGCCTGACCCACCACAATGAATCTTTTATGTATTCTAATTATGTGTGTGTGGATGTGTGTGTGTGCATGTATACACTCATAAAGAGGAAAAGAAGAACACCCCAAATCCAAAGTAGAGACACCCCAAATACATACAAAGCTCCTATTCATAGCAAGTTTGTTAGATTTAAGAAGCAAAGTTCTCCTTTAGGCTAAAGACAAGCCTAAGTCTATCACCCCTCTCCTTGACAGAGGATGAGTAGCTCCCTTGGCCCCTAGACTGCAGCACTCTGAAAGAGAGAAAACCCAGAAAAAGCGTTCTGAGAAAGAGGGCATTTTTCCCTCAGGCTTTGAACAGTAGTCTAAACTATTCCATCCAGGTGTGCTTTCTGCTGAGCTTTCCATAAGCTGGCTGGGCTGTCTCCAGGAGCTAGAGGGTGTAGGGAAAGAAGACCCTGAGTTCTGTTCAGCCACATGGGAGAAAAATTAAAAGTAAATCTGAAGAGTTAATCACCAGGAAGACGCCATCGCTTCAAAAATTCAAAATCTAATTAACAAGCCATGTATAAATGCACTTTAGCCACTTCCATTTTTACTTAAAATGCCTGTGCCCAGTGCTGTTATCCCATAATGCCCCTAAAGAATCCATGCTGTCCCTGGCATAGGTCACTATTACTCCGCTCCTCTTCCTGATTTAGAAATGAAAGAACAGATGAAGAGAGTTTTCATTTCCCAGGAACACATCGAGCAATGAGCAAGACACTTATCCCCTGCTGGAATCTCTCATGTCTTACAATTGTTTCCTTTGTGTATTTTTATCCTTTTTACAGGAAATTAAAAAGAAAAGTTTTAAGAGCTTTTATCACTATTTCTGACCTGATTCGGAATCTTAACTTCAATTTACTTTTATGTACTTTTCATTTTCACACACACACACACACACACACACACACACACACACAAACACAGGCCATTATTTTCTCAATGTGCAAGAAGGAATCAATCTCAATGTTCAATAACCCATGACCACATCTGAAAGGTTTCTAGCCATCTCAATATATTTGCTGTGCAGACATAATGTATTGCCATAAATGTATGAAATGAAGGCATACATTTTTAATTACTCAATTCATGAAGATGCCTTTTCAAACACAGCTTCTTATTGTAAGTTCAGTTGTTTGTTTCATTAAAGTTCAACAGCCAAGTTTCAAGGGCAATGAAAGTTTTACTACGCATCACAATCTAAAAGACAACATCAGACCAACTAAGCAAAAAACTTGGTGTTTTACAGTCTTTACATAGTGTTATGGAAGTTCTCTTTATCTCCTGATTTCTCCATCTACTCCAGTCTCATCAACACCTACTTCCACACATCCTCCATATGTCAAGGGTAACATTTTCAACATTGATAAGGATTACTGACAAAGTACCATACCTGAGAACAGTTCCAAATGTTTGCTGGAGTTCTTTTTTTGGGGGGGAGGGGTAGGGTTATAAAATCATGTCATCAGGAAGATATACCTGTCTGAAAAAAGTGGATGATGTCGATTTTGCCATGTTAGCCAGGTTAGACAATTAAATCCTACGCCTAGTGTATACAAAAACTTTAAACAGAAAACTCACATTCCTGCTGAAATACACAAGGATGAGGAATTCATTTATGTTTTAAGCTTAATGTACATGATTTTACATGCCACTACCACTTTGAAATGGAGCGAATGAGGGCAATTGGCAACCTATTTAGTGTTTGAGCTGCTGCCTTTACAGAAACTGTTCCTACTCCTGCTAATGAAAATCTTCTGAAGTTATGTTTGCTTAGCTAGAAATGGGTTTTCATGAGACAGGAATAGATGGAGAAATCAGGAGATAAAGAGAACTTCCATAACCTAAATTTAATATAGGTTACAGTGAGCTAGACAATCCAACTGAAACCATTATCCTTTCCCCACACATGTATGCAATTTAATGAAACAAACAGTACAATAAGCCTGCTTAGGGAATACATCGGAAATGCTCCCAAAGATAAGCTTCATGAGAAACACATACATTGTTACATGAGGGGGTTAAAATAATATGCACTGGCTTCCAAGGCACAGGTTAAATGTCAAGTTTACCCATTGATTTTCATATTGAGAAAACACTTGTTATGGAACCATATTTCAGTAGCTCTGATTTTATCCAGTAATGTTAAAATTGAGTACCAGAATATTTTATTAGGGTAAATAATTTCTAGGGAAATTATCTTTTATATAACTTAAATGAAATTTGTAATAATCATTCACAACAACCAAACCACCTTATGTCAGTTACATCTTTGTTGATATTATATATATGAACAAACGAGCCATTAATAATAGCTATGGGTATACAATTTTCTCTTTCCTATTGCTTTAGATTTAAAGTTGCATGTTCCAAACCTTCTGGAATATGTTCACCCTTCCCCAGCTAAACAATCTCGTGAATGTTTCATAGTCTTGTTCCTGCTTCTGCAGGAAATCTTGTAAATAGCTCTTGGCATTAGCAGAGTGAAAGTGCAATTTTATTTATCTCCTTGACTTCTTACTTGGTCTGGAAGTACACATTCAATTCTATTCTACACCTGATTTTTAAAAGAATGTTTTCCAATGACAGATTTCCAGTTTTAGTCTTCTTGCATGGTCACAAGAGACAAAAGCAAAAAAAAAAAAAAAAAAAAAATAGGGATTTCTTTGGCAAATGCACCAAAGCTAATGATGTTTCCTTTTACAACGTATGACTATAATTCATGAGTAGATCTAGCTCTTGGTCCAGATAACCTCCTTTGAATCTTCCTGTTTATATACAAGTTAATATGTTTAGAATGCTAGGGATTTCACTTTACCTAATCTTAGCTAAGGAACTAAAACTATATAAACAGGAAGACTGAAAAAAATTAATTTATTAACTAGATCCAGGTTAGGTATACCAATAAAGAAAGCCTCATATTTAGAAAAGATGACTAGCTTTTGTGTAGCTATATACTTTTTATCTTTATAGACTATTTTAAAACAATGCATTTGTATAATTTAACTGTTTTTTAAATAGAGTGCTGCTGATAAAGACATACCAGAGACTGGGCAATTTACAAAAGAAAGTAGTTCAGCTGGACTAACAGTTTCACGTGGCTGGGGAGGCCTCACAATCACGGCAGAAGGCAAGGAGGAGCAAGTCACATCTTACATGGATGGCAGGAGCAAAAAGAGAGTTTGTGCAGGGAAATTCCGATTTTTACAACCATGAGATCTTGTGAGACATATTCACTAGCATGAGAACAGCACAGGAAGGACCCTCCCCCATAATTTAATTACCTCTCACTGGGACACCTCCCATGGTTCCTCCCATGACACCTGGAAATTGTGGGAGTTAAAATTTAAGATGAGATCTGGGTGGGGACACAGCCAAACCATATCATTCCACCCCTAGACCCTCTCAAATCTCATGTACTCACATTTCAAAACCAATCATGCCTTCCCAAGAGTCCCCCAAATTCTTAACTCATTTCAACATTAACTTAAAAGTCCACACTCCAGCATCTCATCTGAGACAACTCTCTTCTGCCTATGAGCCTATAAAATTAAAAGCAAGTTAGTTTCTTCCTAGATACAATGGGGGTATAGACATTGGGTAAATACAGCCATTCCAAATGGGAGAAATTGGCCAAAACAAAGGGGCTACAGGCCCCATACAAGTCTGAAATCCAGTGAGGCAGTCAAATCCTAAAGCTCAAAAATGATCTCCTTTTACTCCATATCTCACATCCAGGTCATGCTGATTGATGCCAGAAGTGGGCTGCCATGGTCTTGAGCAGCTCTTCCCTTCTGGCTCCACAGGGTACAGCCTCCACAGGCTGGCATTGAGTGTCTGCGGCTTATCCAGGTGCATGATGCAACCTGTTGGTGGAGCTATCATTCTGGGGTCTGGAGGACAGTGGTCCTCTTATCACAGCTCAACTAGGCGGTGCCCCAGTTAGGACTCTGTGTGGGGGCTCCAACCCCACATTTCTTTTCCACACTACTCAAGCAGAGGTTCTCCATGAGAGCTCCACCCCTGCAGTAAACTTCTGCCCAGACATTAAGGCTTTTCCATACATCTTCTGAAATCCAAATGGAAGTTCCCAAACCTCAATTCTTGATTTCTATGCACCCCCAGGCTCAATGCCACACGGAAGCTGCCAAGGCTTGGGGACTGCACCCTCTGAATCCACAGTCTGAGCTGTACCTTCACCCCTTTTAGTCACAGCTGAAGCAGTCGGGACTCAGGACACCAAGTCTCTAGACTGCACACAGCACAGGGACCCTGGATCTAGCCCATGTGATAGGTTTTTCCTCCTAGGCCTCTGGGCCTGTGATGGGAGGGGCTGCCATGAAGACCTGTGACATGCCCTGGAGACATTTTCCCCATTGTCTTGGGGATTAACATTTGATTCCTCATTACTATGCAAATTTCTGCAGCCAGTTTGAATTTCTCCTCAGAAAATAAGATTTTATTTTTAATCACATTGTCAGGCTGTGAATTTTCCAAACTTTTATGCTCTGCTTAGCTTATAAAATTGGATGCCTTTAACAGCACCCAAATCACATCTTAAATACTTTGCTGCTTAGACATTTTTTCCACCAGATACCCTAAATCATCTCTCTCAAGTTCAAAGTTCCACAAATCTCTAAGGCAAGGGCAGAATGCCACTACTCTCTTTGCTAAAACACATAACAAGAGCTACCTTTGCTCAAGTTCCCAACAAGTTCCTCATCTCCATCTGAGACCACCTTAGCCTGGACCTTATTGTTCACATCACTATCAGCATTTTTGTTAAAGCCATTCAACAAAGTCTCCAGGAAGTTCCAAACTTTTCCACATTTTTCTGTCTTCTTCTGAGCCTGCCAAACTGTTCCAATCCCTGCCTGTTACCCATTTCCAAAGTCGCTTGCACATTTTCAAGTATCTTTTCAGCAACACCCCATTCTGCTGGTACCAATTTACTGTATTAGTCCATTTTCATGCTGCTGATATAGACATATCTGAGACTGGGCAATTTACAAAAGAAAGAAGTTTATTTGGACTCACAGTTTCACGTGGCTGGGGAGGCTTCACAATCATGGCAGAAGGCAAGGAGGAGCAAGTCACGTCTTACGCAGATGGCAGCAGGCAAAAAGAGAGTTTGTGCAGGGAAGCTCCAGTTTTCAAAACGATCAAATCTCTTGAGACTCATTCACTATTACAAGAACAGTGCAGGAAAGACCTGCCCCCATAATACAATCACCTTCCACCGAGTTCTTCACATGACACATAGGAATTGTGGGAGCTGCAATTCAAGATAAGATTTGGGTGAGAACAAAGCCAAACCCTACCAGCAGGGTAGTGATTTCTCACGAATATTATAACACACATAAGAGAGTAAAGTTGAAATGTCATCCATCAATTAAAAAAAAAAAAACTTAACCTATCAGTTTACTATTATTATAAAACTAAAATGTCTGATCATCAATGACTCCAATCTATTATTATGTCTATTCTAAACCTGTATCAGGCCAATCAAATTCACTGTAAAACTGCCAAGAGTTTTTGAAAATATAACCTCCTTTAAATGGGCCCATTACTGTTTTGTTTTTTGTCATCCTTTCTCATTTCTTATAATGCCTGACATGAACCCTCCACGATGATGGACAAGCTCAAATACTGGTTGATATATTTATGACAGTTGTGATCTACCAGATGATTCCAAATAACAAATTTTAGAATCACAGTGCATGAGTAGAAGGTATTCATATTTGGAAGATACATAAGGTGACTTTTCTTTTATAATGCTTTTTTATATTTTGATGAGATTATTTAAAATTCACTATATAATTTTTTTCTTTTCAAAGGTATTTATTTCTTTCACTTTTTTCTATTACCAAAAACTTCCATTTCTGGTCTTTTCTATATCTTACTAGATCTATTAAAGAGCATTCATGAATTTACTTCTTTCTTTCCAACTAATTCTTCTGGAACTTCATCCATTTTGTTGTCCTTTGCTTTTTTTAAATGGAGGTTTTAATAGGCAGTTAAATAGTAAAGAATGGCAATAACAATATTAACATGTTCCCTTTGCAAAATTGCTTCTTGCATATATAATTGTACCTGATTATTATTTCAAAAGAGCAACAACTATCATGTAAGACAAGCAAATATATCATTTTTACAAATAAGAAAACCAAACCTCAGAGAGGTTGGGACTTGCCAAGTTGAGTTAGATAAACACATACATTTCTATGGTGACTTTTTCCATCTAATCACTTTAAAGATTAAAACAAAGTAATATTATTAGAGCTACTACTACTGGTTGATATTTTTATGTAATAGGTACTGTTTTAGTACTTTACCTGGATCTTATTTAATAATAAAAAAACAAAACTACTACAGGAGCACAAGTATTTTTTTCCCCATTTTATGAATAAAGAAATGGAGACTTAAGGACTAGGCCACCTAAGTAATTTACCTGTCCAACATTGTCAATTTTTTGGCTAGACATTCACAAGCATATTGTGATATAAATATATTCTTACAATATTAGTTACTGTCATTCTGATACATGTATTAAGTTATCTCACAGTTTAACTTTCTTATCTTTGATTATTAGTTAGCCTTAACTAGTAAGCTAGTTACAACACAGGATGAGTCTTAAAAAAAAACTGTATCCTACATTCTTGGAGGAATGAGATTTTTCACATAACTTATTTTTCTGTGTAAGCAAATGAGAAAATAAAACAGGAGAAAGAAAAATAGAAAAAGGGCCTCCCAGAGTCTATCCATCCTGCCTGTACATCGAGCCCTTCACTCAGAGGTCCACAGCTTCATTCCTTTTCTGTCAAACCAGAGCATGGAACTTCTGTCTGTGGCTTCCACACCTAAAACCCAGATCCTTATCAGGTAACTGGCCAATCAGTCCCTTTCACTCAGCAACAGACTCCTCCCAGCCCCCATCACAGGCTATTTCTGCCTTCACTTTCAAAGTTTCCCAGAATCTCTAAACAAAAGCATTGGTGGGGAGACTTATCAGGGAAATTTCAGAAACACTGAAAATACTTAATTTCACCTCAGACAAGGGAAGCCTGGAACAGAGGCATGGCTGTTCCTCCAGATATAAGGAATCGAATAATCTTTCATGTGTCTTACAACAAGAAAACAAGATTAGAACGAATATCTCAGCTAATTTTCCATAGAGAGCAATGGGGAAAAAAAAGAAAGAAAAAGAGAGACAGAGAGAAAGAGACTATGTTTCATAATACTGTGCTGCAAGTAATGCCACTTTTTGTTGTTAAAGAGAAAAATTGTACCAGACGCTTACTGAAAAGGATAAGGAAATTTTATTCAACTCTACTGTAATAATAGTCAAGACTTCAATAGGGAAGAGAGGTTAAACTGTAAAAGAAAAATAGAATCTAGGACCTCAAACTCACTATGCCACAGGGAAAGTTAAGCTTGGGAACTGAGTCACCAATACTTTCTTCCTTTTGTTCCCAAACAAATAGCTGTAATTTCACAATCCCGTGAGCAACTCCCTGTATCATAGCCTCATTTCCTCTAGTTCCTCTTTTCACATGTTTGTTTGATGTAAAATGGAGGTGCCTGACTGAGAGAGAATGCATAATCTGACTTTTTCCTCTATTCCCTCTTTCCCCCTGTAAAATGTAGATTTACTGAGGCAAATCAAAGCCTCACAAGAATGTAGCCACTTGCCTCACTCCCTATTCCCACTTCTGTTTTCATTCTTCCTTCCCTTCCTGCTTGCTGTTTCCCCTTTACTACTAAAGTTCTCAAAACTCTTTTTGAAAAAAGCGCAGATTACAGATGCTCCTGTGATCTGTGTTTTTCCCAGGCTTGTTCTCAGCTTTGGCAAAATAAACCTCTAATGGACTAAGACCTGCCTAGGTCATTTTTGGTTTACAGAGCTTAACTCCAGAGAGTTTTTAAGTCCTAAGGTGAGTTAGAGTATGTCTGGGGGTAGGAGAGGCTGGTCAATGTGATCAGGCCACCTGTGTTTGCTAATTGTGCTTAACAAAGTTAAACTTTATCTTCCCATAGAGACTGGGAAAGAGGTGTCTTACCTTTCTTGACAATTCCATTACAAAGGAATGGTTCCTAGGTCTGTGAGAAGGACATTCCCAGTTGTAGATTTATATCTCGGAAAGGCAGAAATTTAGATTTTGCAAGTATTCTAGTGTAAACTCTCTAAGAAAAAGGAGATCAAGGGCTGACAGTCAGGAAGAAACCTGTCTAAAGTTTAGTCCAGCTGAGGGGACATTAAGGCCATGTTGTTCATCTTTATCTAAATCAGATAAATCTGCCCAAAAAACACATCTACTTGGCTGTCAAGAAATTCTGTCATATGTGAAGAGGGAAAGTTCCACGGAGTGTTCTGGAAGAATCACAAGTGTTTAACACAATTTAGAACATTTGGCAAAGCCTCTACCCCAGTCCACACTTGACACCACTGACACACTCACTGCCTGTTTTCGTGGCCACTCACTAAAATTTGCATAGTGCCACAGCTTCCTTGCCAGTCCGTCACCTGTGAAGCAGTGTCATTGTCTGGGTTAAATACCTAAGGTTCATTGCCTCATGCCAAGGAATTCAAGGACACAGACATACGTGGAGTAAGGTTAAGAGCAGAGGTGAAATAGGCAAAAGAAAGAGAAAGGAGAACAGCTCTCTCTCCTGCAAGAGAGAGGGGCTCTTTAGTGGGACTTCCAGTCTGCTTTGGAAAGCACAGGGTTTCATAGACAGGCTTGAGGCGGCGGTGTCTGATTTACATAGGGCCCGAAGACTGGTTGGACCAGGTGTGATGTTTACATAGCATGCAAAAAAGCTGGCCACTCCACCCTAATCTTCTTATGCAAATAGGTCTCTACCCGGCCAGTGCCAGGTTGCCTGTTGACAAGGAAAAGAGAAGGTAGAGCCACCATGTTGGACATGCCTAGCCTCCAGGTAGCCATTTCCTATTGGCACAGCTGCTGGCATTCACCAGTGCAAGCTTCCAGCTCACTTGTCTATGTCTGCAGCTCGATTTTACAGGGTGCTCTTTGTTAGAAAAGAAAATGATTTGGGGACTGCTTTTCATTAAAAGGAAAACATTACCAAGGACTTCTTTACCCTCACTATCTGCCTAAATAATTTCTTAACTCCTTTATCACCTGGAGATTCTTCATTAATTTCCCACAGCTCTTGGCAATCTCTGAGATCACTGTTCATGATTTGCCCTATGACCCGTAAATGACCCAGAGCCAGAAGGAGAGAAAATACCAAGATTTAGAAAAAACTACAAGAAATATATTTCTTCCAAAAGATTGTATGCTTTTTTTTTTTTTTTTTTAAAGATTGTATGCTTTTATCTTTCTCACATTAGGTTTTTCCAAAAACAAAAGCATAGATGGAGATTATATTCTGGGTAACTGGCAACTTTTGCTTCTGGTCAGTCAACACAAAAAGTCATAAATAAGGATCTTGGCCTACATGTGGCCACCATCGTGGTATGCAAAGAGGTAGTTCTTCACATTATTTCCTGATTCACATGGCAGAGAATAAAAAAGAAAATAATGAGGGAGTATCCTGCCTTTTATGTTTGTGTGTGTGTGTGTACTTAGAAATGAAATGTGATCATTAAAAAATCAAAAGAGTCAATGTTTCTTTTTCCACATGGATAGTAGAGTACCGATAATAGTTACATTTCAGATTTTGCCTTTTAGTTTTACTTGTTTTGATTTTTCTGTATTTTATACACTAGCCAACAAAAGTCATCAGTTTCCTGTGAAATGAAAAAATTACAAAAGTTAAGGAAATCATTAAAGAAAGTGAAAAATGTTTCATATCAATAATTTTACCACTCCTTTTTTAAAATATCTTTTTTAAAATGTCTTTTTTAAAATAAAACTTGAAACAATGAGTTTAAATGAGATTCAGACATATCAAATCTTTTTTCCCCCTGCAATAATCTTAGAGGAAAGTCAATGAAAAGTTATGTGTATTTAGATAAACACTTCAACAGGCACTAGGACAGTCTGGGACTCTAAATCTCCACTGATAAACTTGTGTGTGTCTCTGATAGCAACAGATCTGTTACAAGTAAGTTTCCATCATCTAATGTCCACACAATACCACACGAGCACTGCAGCCTCATCTACTGAAACAACCCAGTAAATATTAGCCTATCAGGCTATGTCTTTTCTTCAAAATTGTACTTCAAATGGTAAAGAAAGCTCTGCGTCGTATGGGGAATATGTCAGATAAAAAAGGTACAACTGAGAAGAGAACAAAGCTATTATATTATGAAAGCTTTCTTATTTTCATATTTCTGTTGTGTGTTCTTATTCTTTTTTTCCTATGGCTTGCCCAAGTTCCTGCCACAAAGCTTCCAATTAACTAAAGGGAAGTCCTGTCTAGACTAGATAACATCAGATTTTTCTTGTCTAAAAGATAACACTTTTTATCTCTTATTAGTGTTATAGATGTATTTGCCTAATTTCTAGCTAGACTGTTACAGTTCTTACATTTCTGTTCCTGAAATCAGTGATCAAGGAAAGTGGCCTTAGAATAACTAGTGTTGCTACAAATAGCTACTTTTTATTTTTACAAAACAAGAAATTTTTATTTTGAGAGTTGATAACAAAATTACATTCAGTTAAATGCATCACATGCATTGAGTCAATCTAGAATCTACCTTAAAGTGTCAGACTACTAAAAAAGAAATAGATTACTTCCCAATATTAGATTATTAATTACAAGGTATTTAATTCTTATACATAAATGAAGTAAATAGTTATATAAGGTCTTTATTTAGTAACATGGTTTATTTTCTACATATCAAGTAATTGTTTGGCAATCATTTATATAGATAATAACAGATTAAGATTTTGTACAGCAATTAAAAACAAAAAAATCATTAAAGTTGATAAAAGGATGCCAAGAAGCTGGAGTCAGTACTGGTCCATGGCCTGTTTGGAACCGGCTGCACAGCAAGAGGTGAGTGGTGAGTGTGTAAGCAGGTACATCACATGGCGAGCGAGTGAGGGAGACAGAGAGAGAGAGGGAGAAACACAGAGAGAGAGAGATGATCTAACTTTTAAACAGTCAGATCTCTAAGAAGTCACAAACTATCATGAGGACAGCACCAAGGGGATGGCACTAAACCATTCATGAGAAATTCACTCCCACGATCCCATCTCCTTCCACCAGGCCCCACCTCCAGTACTGGGGATTACAATTCAGCATGAGACTTGGACAGGGACTCATATCCAAACTGTATCACCAGGGATCGCTGCAATGCTCTTATCACTGGGTTTATTACATTTACTTTTCCTCACATCTTGAATCCTTCCTGCACTATATGACTAAATCCATTTTTACTAAAACGTAATTTTCCTTTTTCACTTATTTTCTGAAATACCAACTTCTCTACCTAAATGTTATCAGTTTTAGATATTCACAGTGCTCCTTAGAATTTACTCCTGAGAAAACCTGCAGTAAAGAAGCCTATTTAAGTATGTTTAACCAGCATTTCCTAACCTTATTTGGACTAGGAACTCTTCCTTGTTGTGTGCTTTCAGAAAGAGACGCTTTTTGCATCTAGCTGAGTTTCATGGATCCCAGTAGCTTTACTTGCTTGTAATAGAGAAGGCAAAAATCAACCAAAGTTGTCTTGTTTAAAAGAACAAAATTAAGTCCATCACATTAGCATAGATTTGGGCACATGTATTCCTTCTGTCCCTTTTCCCTGCATTAAGTTTTTTTATATAATACATGCTTACTATGAAACAATTCAGGCACACATATTTCAACTAGTGATTCCCTATTAAAGGAAGTGATTCCCATCCTTCCCCAGATGCCTTCAGATGATATCTGATATAACTGGGCACATTGGGATCTTGGTCCTATCCCCTCTGCTTGAAATAGAGTTACAAGTCCTATTCATGCATGTCTTCCTGAAAACAAACGGCAGGAGAGGCAGAGCTCAGCCACAGCACATCACTGACAGTGACTCACCTGCCACAGGTGAGGGGCCCCATAGCATGATGCAAAAAGGTAGATACTGCAACTAGTGAGAATCATTTCCAACACTAATGAGAAACAAAATTCTAGTAACTTTGATTCAAATAGAATGAAGTAGTTTTGATAATTCATCAGAATATGGCTATCATTAAAGGAGTAAATTTTCTTCAATTTTTTTTTTGCTATAAGCAATATCCTTGAGAATTATAATAAAAAAAGAACAGCCTTTATAAATTTTTTATTACAACAATATGTGTATATGGTTAAAAAAATCAAGCACTATAAAAGGATTTTAAAATGAAAAGTAATAATATTGAGCCCAACCTCCACCCATCCACCTCACATACCACTTCCTACTTCTGTTTCTGTTTTTATTTCTCATGTTGGTTACCTCTCCTACTCAAAAGAATATGCCTAAAGCATAATTTCTTAAGTATTCAAGGTGTAATCTATTCACTCTGCTCTAAGAAATACAATTATCATTTTGGTTGTATTTTAGTTAATTACATTCATCTATGTTAACAGTATATTTAAATATTCTGTTATTGCATTTACTTGAAACAATGTTAATATTTATGTTTTGTACTAAGGCTACTTTTTACATCTTCTATATTTTGCCTATCGGTCTATTCTAAAAATTGAAAACATATTTACTATTATCTTTAATAGGGGATTTTGCATATTGGTACTCCACATATATCCTTAATCTGTTGTAAACTCTGCCTACTCTTGCAGGGGTGGGATACCTCAAACCGCATTTCCTCATCAAAGCATAAGGGCACTTTCCTTCAGCCATTTCCGTGGTGGTTTTTACCAGCAACCAGATGTCCGCCAATCAGTTGTACCCAATTCCCTAATTCACTTCCGGGTTGTGATTCCACTTCTGGAATCACTTCTTGGAGCCATCCAAAATGGCACTCCTATTACTGTATTTTGCTTGGCCATGTTATGTGTAAGTTCACATCCCACCCTAAGACCTGCAGTATTACAAATCCCTCCGTATTAGGAAAATTATTTTCCACCTTGATAGCTCACAGTATTTTTCTCATAAAATAAAGGTATTGCAGTCCCTTAAGCATAGATTATAATATTGTAGCTAGAGAGTTCTAGAATCAATTTAAGATTCATCCAATGAGATGCACTTAGACAAATGTCAGAAGCCAGAGTAGGAGAGAAGCCACTTTTTTTTTTTAATTTTAATTTTTATTTTTTTTAAGAAAGAAAAAGAAAGAAAAAAGAGAGAAAGAGAAAGAAGGAAGAAAAAGAGAATGAAAGAAAGAGAAAAAGAAGAAGAAAAAGAGGGAGAGAGAACGGGAATCTTGCTCTATTGCCCAGGCTAGAATGCAGTCTAAAAATGGGTATTAAAAAACTCTTTTATACCAATAATCATGTTATACAATGGAGACAGGAAGGAATAAGGGAGGAAAATAACAAACAAACAGCCAACCAATATTTCATTTAAACCTATGAAACGCTATGCAATTGCTGGGGAGTGATTTACTCCCAACCATTCGAGAAGCCATTCTTTCCCAGGCAGAGATAGCAGTGGGGACACCTGGACTGCAGAAACATGAGTGTTTGCAGCAGCCAGCTAGATTCCATGTCCCCTGCCAGTCCCTGCCCTGGGGCCAGCAGAGTGCCTTGTGATTTCTGTGAGGATTTCCTGCAGCTTTCTCCCCTAGGAGACAGCTGAAGCTTCCAAACCTCTAAGTCCAAATTGTAAAAGTGGGGCCAAAGATCCTACCGGCAGTGCCGTAATCTTCACCCTTCAGCTCTTTCAATGATTATGTAAGCACTTCATCCCTTGCCATAAAACCCATTCCCCTTAAAAGACTAATCAGTGTTTTTCCACACTGAAACCTGACTGGTACATGTTTATGAATATTCCGTTCACAGAAGAGCCAAGTAGCGTGTTGGGAATACATTCCTTCTTTGTAGGTTCGATGGCATTACCTGTAAGCCATGCAAAAGAAAACATTCGCTTACCCCATGTCACTTGCTCAGCATCATGCCCCATTTATGATTCCTTTGCACTTGACTCACAGCTTTGTTTTTCATGGAGTTGAACTTTTATTTTCTTATTGATGGAAACTAGCATATGCTTTTGTCACTGTATCACTAACCATCCATCATCTTAATCATATACTTTTAAAATTCCTTCTTTAAAATGATATGAACTACTCTTTGGAACTATTGTTTTTCAGATTTGGTAATACAACTGCTATCCTAAGATTAACACAAATCAAACTCCTGGATTAGTCCCACTGTTTATTGTTTATTATATCCCTTGAATCTTTTTTTTTTTTTTTTTTTTGCTTTCTTTCTTTCCTTTCTCATTTTCTTTCCTTAGCATATATTTTCAAGGAAATTCTTCCAAGCATAGATATATGAATATTACACTTTCTAAGTCCCTGTGTTTCTGACACATTTTAGTTTACCTTCCCACTTGATTAATAGTTTGACTGAGTATGAAATTCTAGTTTCAATCCATTTTTCCTCAGAGCCTTCATGCATTGATCTGTTGTTATCTGGTGTTCAGGATTTTTATGCTGTTGTGTTTCTTCCTAATATATAGGGAGCATTTTCCCTGACACTCTAGAAGTATATAAGACCTTCTCTTTATCCTTAGTACAGGAAATTTTCTAAATGTGAATCCAAGTGTGTCTTATCTTCCTTTGCTCTGGTTGTCAGTAGCTTTTTTATTCTGAAACCTCAGTTCTCTCTTTAGCTGTGTAATTTGTCTTTCTCTCTCCCTTTTTTTTTTTTAATTTCCACACCCCATTTTTCTTTGTTTTCCATTTCTGGACCCTCCATGTTGTAACTCTAATATTAACTTGTCTCTGTTTTATCTTTTCTTTCTAGTTACCTTTACTTCTATCGTTGTTTTATTTTCTAACAAGTTTGATCAGTCTTATCTACAAACTCTTCTACAGAATATTTTACTTTAGTAAAGGCATATTTAATGTCTACAAGTTTGTTCTTGTTCTCTAACTTTTTACGGATTTTTAATTTTTTTGTATGACATCTTCTGTTTACTGAATTATCTCCATTTGTATTGGAATGTGTTCTATTTCTTTGTATTGGTTTTTGTCTTTTATGCTATTAGTATTCTTCATATATTTTGGAGGTTTTCGAAATTTAAAATGAAGTCTTGGATTGTGTTGCCAGGTTCCTGGATGGTTAGTGATACAGCGACAGTAGGTTTGCTCTACTCGGTAGGTGTTGAATTCCTCGTCTGGGTTATACAAATATATGTGTTTACATTTTACCTCTACTTCCTTTCTCTCTGTAGAAATCTATGTACCTGAGCATGACTTGGAACTGGCTGGCTTTGGTTGGGTCTTCAGATAGGAAATCTTTGGGTGAGGAAGGCCTCCCAATGCCAGAATGGAGAAAAGTTTAACTTAGGGCCAGGGGACCCACACTGGGAGTCTTACATTTTAGCAGAGGAGCCTCATATTTTTCTCTATGATCTGAACACAGTGACAGGGGAGGGAGAGGGACAGGAAGTACAGGAAACCAACATTTGTGGACAAAATGGAGATCTACCCAGCGAGGGCTCCTAGAGAGAGCTTGGGTTAGAGAGAAAACCACAGCAAGAGAACTGGAGACAATTTCAGATATCCTCAGTTTGAAAAAAAAAAATTATAATACGTAAAGAAAAATAGGAAAAAGGACCAGCCTAGGCAACATAGTGAGATCCTATCTCTACATTAAAAAGAAAAAATTTGCCGGGAGTGGTGGCAAACACGTATAGTCCTAGCCACTCAGGAGGCTGAGGCAGAAGGATCCCTTTAGCTCAGGAGTTTGAGGTTGCAGTAAGCTATGACTGTACCACTGCACTGCAGCCTGGGCAACAGAGCGAGACCCCTGTGTCTAAAAAATAAATAAATAAAATTTCTTAATAAAAAATAAAAAACAGGAAAAGTAGCACCCCAAGGAATAAAATACACTGAAATGCTCAACCATTTTAAACACTCAATAAATGCTCATTGAGCATACTCTATAAGCTCGCTTAGAGTTGTTCAATTGCTGTGTGTCTTCGACTTAATTGTTTCATTGTCTACAGATGAGTAATTCTTCATATCTTGTCTATGTCTCTCTAAATAGAGCATTTTCTTCCTGCTCCCTGCCTCTCAGGAGACTAAGCGTAGGTAAAGTGTAGCCTAAGTATGTCCTTATCTGCTGGCATGACTTGGCACCTGGGAGAGGCAGAATCTGAGCACAGTTAACGTTCACATCACCACAGCTCTACAAGGATAAACACTAGGAGGAAGTTACAAAAATCGGAGCCATCCCGGGACTGCTCCTAATTTTGATCATGTTGTGAGTACTTCCAATTATATGCATTATTTACATGCTATTGTTTGGAATTGTTGTAACTTAGCATATAAATTCATTACTTGGTTCTTATAATGTTTTATATACATGGGGGGGGTCTCTGTATTATATTTTCATTGTAAATATATGTCCTTATTGCTTTGCTTATTCTTTAGTCCCTGGGAAATCTGATGGATTTTTAATTTTTTTTTTTCTTTTACAAAGTCAAGGTTTCACAAAGTGTGATCTATGAGTCAGACACCCAGGGGCACTTGGTCATAGAGTAGTCCTCTGGGCATTACTCCAAACCCAAGCAATTAAAAACAGGCCTCCTAGGCACCTGCAATTTAACCTGTTCTCCCTTGGTGACAATGGGTTCTTGAGTCTTTGTGACTAAGTAAGTACTGTCAGAGATGTGAAAGAGATTATTTGAGTGACCCATGTGCT
The DNA here is from genome assembly GCA_004027835.1 of Alouatta palliata. Classification (NCBI taxonomy): domain Eukaryota; kingdom Metazoa; phylum Chordata; class Mammalia; order Primates; family Atelidae; genus Alouatta; species Alouatta palliata. The sequence goes on from PVKV010004408.1 coordinate 84,487, forward strand.
GGGGGAGACACACTGGGAGGAAAGCCCATATCATTTCCTTGTCAAATGCAGAGGGAGTAGCTTGGCAGCTGTACACCCTGCCAGATGGAGTGCCTTAGGCCTCCTGAGCTGAGTTACCACTGTGAGAGTGTAATCTCGAAGTAGCCCATGGGGTATAAGGATTGGGTCCAAGTTTTGTCAAGAATAAGCCTGGAGAGAAAAGGAGAAAAATGCTGCTCAGCAGTAGCATTGGCAATTTCTTAATTAGGGAGCCATTATTTTCCTTTATAACTTTACCAAGGATGATCACACACACACACACACACACACACACACACACACACATATACACAAGGGCAGAATCCCTTCCTCCCTGCTTGCCAGGTGGATTAGCAACTAGTGCTTTCTAGAAAGTGGATGGGTGGTTCAGAACTGCAAACGTACATCCATAAAGAGAATTAATTCACCACACATAAAGGTGAGAAAATCCTCCACAGAATCGTATATATTTGCATTTTTGCTCAGATGAAAATGTTGATTTTCCTCCTTCAAAGGCAGAAAAGAAGTTTGTTTTGATGAAGACCTTTATGCCTACTGAAATGTAAACATGCATAAACAACATGCAGTCACACAGGCAAGTGTGTGGCACACCCTCATACCTTCACACTCGAAAAAGGGATCAACAACAGTGAGAGGTTACTTTAAGGTAAAATCAAATGGGATTGGGCATTTCAGTATTTCAACAACAGCTTTACAAACAACTTAAAAGCAGTGGACTCCATAATGGGTATGGATTCTGATACAATAAAAATAATATCTTCAAATCTGAACAAACTGTGAGTATGCTGTCGGTATATAGCCACACATAAGGTGGACGGGGGAAGGGAGGAACTGCCCCGAGGGAGGGGCACCAGGAGAAAGAGGAAGCTGGGTATCAAAAAGGGAAGCAGCTCAGAAGGAATAAAAAGGGTGCGGGAAGAGGTAGCGGAGCAGAGGAAGTGGCTGTGCCCGCCCCCAAACCCACAACAGAGAGGCAGAGGAAACAGGCCGCCAGCCTCAGTGGAGATGTCCCACAGCACAGAGGCTTAAAAGCGCAGTCATCTCCATGCCCCATCTCACAATAGCTGAAATGGCTGCTGTGTGCCCCTTCGGTTTTCCACCTGGGAAAATGGCACCACGGACGTGCTCACTGTGTTGATAATATTTTCTGGCTCAGATGAAAACCCAGAAGAGGTCTAATGTAAAGTATGTTAAGCAATTTTTATTGTTGTTTCATTTTATTGCTGTCAGCAGCAAAGCAAAACTTGAGGCTTTGAGCGCACGATGGGGACCCTTAGTTCAGTCTAGTCACAACGGCACTCGAAGTCGAGACACAGCAGAGACCAACATGAGAACAGCAAGAGGGAAAGAAGGACGGAAAAAGCCCTGTGGCTTAGTCCAGAGGAGGCGCTTCTCATTTGGTCTCACCATCTTTTTAGTTAACTTTTAAAAATCATTTAGTATAACTTTGAAAAGGTGTAATCCAGTCCATCTTTAGGACTACAACACTGGGCTTGGAATGAAGGTAAAAGAAAAGGTAAATGATAGAAAATCACTGGAAAGAGGTTTCTATGCATTTTAGTTATTTTTGTTGACCTTCCAAGGTATGAGCCATGCCTCTTTGTTCTTTTTTTATATTTTGGCTTAAAGAGAAACCAACCTACGCTGTGCTCCTTGAGAAATACAAGCCACATTCCTTCTGAGACAGGTCAAAAAGAAATGAATTCTTTATTCTCACTTCCTGTTTCAAACATAATTTGGCAGAAACAAAAAATTATAGGGCAAAAATTAACCCACAGCAGATCCCTAAACCATTCAAAGCACTCTGCACTGAATAGTACTCCTTAAATAAAAAATATATTCTTCATATTGTCGCAAGCATTTATAATCATAGCCAACTTATAAACCCAGAAATGCTGATCATTTCTAATGCTGAAAAGTAAACTCAACCAAAAAACAAAACTAATGCATTTGCTATCTCAACCTATGCCTAAAAATGTTAATACTACTATTTAAATCTTAAGTATACATAACAAAGTGAATTTTAGAGAATGTTTTAATTTTATGTAAAAAATGTTTGCATCTCTCACATTACTGACTGGTTCTTTTTTATTTTATTTTATTTTATTTTGAGACGGAGTCTCGCTCTTGTTGCCCAGGCTGGAGTGCAGTGGCACAATCTTGGCTCACTACAACTTTTGCCTCCCAGTCAAACGATTCTCCTGCCTCACCCTCCCCAGTAGCTGGAATTATAGGCACCCACCACCAAATCCAGCTAATTTTTGTATTTTTATTAGAAACAGGGTTTTGCCATGTTGGCCAGGCTGGTCTCAAACTCCTGACATCAGGTGATCCACCCGCCTTGGCCTCCCAAAGTGCTGAGATTACAGGCATGAGCCACTGCGCTGGGCCAACTAGCTCTTTAAAAAATAAAATTCTAAATTTTGTGCATGGTAAATATCAAGCATCTGGAAAATGCTGTCACAACCAGAAAGCAAAGATTATTAAAACTGAGATTTGAGATTCCTACAGGAATCCAAGGGATTTTTTTGAAGAATAAAAATAAACACCAAAAACTTTTCTTCTCCTTCTTCAAGCATCAACTTCCATGAGGGATCAATTTTTGGAAGAAAATACTCAAATCAGGAAAGGAGAAGTAAATGTACCTTTAGGACTACAACAGTAGGCTTGGAATGAAGGTAAAAGAGAAGGTAAAAGAAAGAGAATCACTGGAAAGAAGTTTCTATGCCATGGTCATCTATGTCTGACAGTGAGAATCAAATAGGAACACCAGCCAAGTGCGGTGGCTCACTCCTGTAATCCCAGCACTTTGGGAGGCCTAGGTGGGCAGATCATCTGAGGTGGGGAATTCGAGACCAACCTGGTCAACACGGCGAAACTCCGTCTCTACTAAAAATACAAAAAGGAGCCAGGCGTAGTGGCTCACGCCTGTAATCTCAACCACTCAGAAGGCTGAGGCATGAGAATTGCTTGAACCTGGGAGGCAAAGGTTGCACTGAGCCGAGATTGTGTCGTTGGGTGACAGAGCAAGACTCTGTCTCCAAAAAAAAAAAAGAAAAAAAAAAAACAGTAACACCGTGCTGGGAAACAATATTCAGAAGAGAGGATAGAGTTCAGGGGAAAGATCTCGAGCTAACCTGAAGAATTAAAATGCCATAAGCAAAAAATATAGTAAAAGCATTAATTCTTCAAAATATTTAAAGAGCAAGTTAAGAAAGTAATACTACGGGCATACCTTGTTTCATTGCACTTTGCTTTACTGTGCTCTGCAGATATTGTATTTTCTTATAAATTGAATATCTGTGGCAACTCTACATTGAGCAAGTATATCAATGCCATTTTTCCAACAGCATGTGTTCTCTGTGTCACATTTTGTTAATTCTCACAATATTTCAAACTTTTATTGCTATTATTAACTGTGATGGTGACCTGTGATTGGTGATCTTTCATGTTACTATTGAATTGTTTTAGGACACCACAAACTATATCCATGTAAGACAGCAGCAAACTTAATAAATGTTGCTTGTGTTCTGACCGTTCTACTGAACAGCCATTTCCCTGTCTTTTTCCCCTCCATGGACCTCCCTATTCCCCAAGCTGCCACAGTATTGAAATTAGGCCAATTAATAACAATGGCCTCTGAGCATTCAAATGAAGGAAGAGTCCCACATCTCTCACTTTAAACCAAAAGTTAGAAATGATTAAGCTTAGTGAGGAAGGCATGTCAAAAGCCAAGACAGGCCAAAAGGTAGGTCTTTTGCATCAACTAGTTAGGCACGTCGTGAATGCAAAGGAAAAGTTCTTCAATGAGATTAAAAGCGCTACTTTAGCGAATCTACAAATGATAACAAAGTGAAACAGCCTTATTGCTGATATGTAAAAAATTTGAGTGGTGTGGCTAGAAGATCAAACCAGCCACAATATTCCCTTAAGCCAACACGTCATCTAGAGCAAGGCCCTAACACCCTTCAATTCTGTGAGGGCGAAGAGAGATGAGACAGCTGCAGAAGGAAGCTTTGAAGCTAGCAGATGTTGGTTCATGAGATTAAGGTCAGGAAAGGAGCCATTTCCAAAACATAAAAAAGCAAGGTGAAACAGCAGGTGCTGATGGAGGAGCTGCAGCAAGTTATCTACATCTAGCTAGGTTAATTGATGAAGGTGGCTACACTAAACAACAGTTTTCCAATCCAAACAAAACAGCCATATACTGGAAAAAGATGTCATCTAGGACTTTCGTAGCTACAGAGAAGTCAAGACTTGGCTACAAACCTTCAAAAAAAACAGGTAAACTCTGAAAATCCTACTGAAAATCCTAGAGTCCTTAGGAATTATACGGAATCTACTCTGCCTGTGCCCTACAGATGGAAAAATAAAGCCTACGTATGTTTACAATATGGTTTACTGAATATTTTAAATCCACTGTTGAGAGCTATCACTCAGAAAAAAAAAGATTATTTTCAAAATATTACTGCTTATTGACAATGCACGTGATTATCCAAGAGCTGCAATGGAGATATACGTGCAGGTTAATGCTGTTTTCATGCCTGCTAACACAACATCCAATCTGTAGCCCATACATCAGCAAATCATTTTGATTTCAAACTTTGTTTAAGAAATACATTTTGTAAGCCTGTAGCTCAATAGATAGTGAGTTCTCTGAGGATCTCGACAAAGTAAACAAAACACCTTCTGGAAAGGATTCAGCATACTAGACAGCTTTGTAAAACAAAGTGTGTGAGGTAGATCCCAATTAATTTAGAAGTTTATTTTGCTAAGGTTGAGGACATACCTGAGAGAAGACACAAATCACAATAAGATCTGTGGTTCACACTTTTTATAAAGAGGATTTTGAGGATTTCAATATTTAAAGGGGAAAAAGAAGGCAGGAGGGGAAGGGGAAGAGGACAAGTATAAAGTGAGGTAAGAGGTAACATTCTCCTGAGGCTTTAATAAGCGTTTACTGAATCCATATGTTACAAGTGAAAGGAGGGAGAGGAGCAATCAATTAAACCTTTGTCTCATGCAATCAGTAAGTCTGCATTTTATGCAAGATACAAATAAACAGAGTAGATGGAAGCCAAGCTGTCAAATACGCATTTGTCATGGAGAGAGCAGAGGGATGATTTCTAGTCCTGTCTTTGTCCCATACCTGTGAAGATGAGCTGTTAATTTACCTTGTCCGGGTAAGGAAGGCCACCTGGGAAGATATGTGATCTTCTATCTTGCAGGTTCAGGAACAAAAGGAAAGGGAGTTTTTTTTTGGTGACTCTGCTTCCAAGCTTAACTTTTCCTTTTGGCATAGTGAGTATAGGGGTCCCAAGATTTTATTTTATTTTCACACCTTTAAGAACATTCATGATTCATGGGAGAGGGCCAAAATATCAGTATTAAAAGAGTTTGAAAGAAGTTGACTTTAGTTTTCATGGATGACCTTTGAGGGGTTCAAGACTTCAGTGGAGGAAGTCACTGCAGATGTGGCAGAAAGAGGCCAGAGAACTAGAATTAGAAGTGGAGTCTGAAGACGTGACTGAATTGCTGCAATCTTGTGATCAAGTTTGAACATATGGGAGTTGCTTTCTTACAGATGAGCAAAGAAAATGGTTTCTTGAAATGGAATCTACTCCTGGTGAAGAGTAGATTCAGCTGAATGACAACATGGGCTTTAGAATATTGCATTAACCTTAGTAGATAAAGCAGCAGCAGGGTCGGAGACCAAAATCTCCCCAAAATCGGAGATTGACTCCGATTTTGAAAGAAGTTCTATTGTGAGTCAAATGCTATCACACAGCATCACATACTACAGGGAAATCTTTCCCAAAAGGCAGAGTCAATCAATATGGCAAACTCCACCGTCTTAAGAAATTGCCACAGCCACCCAAACCTTCAGCAACCACCACTCTGATCTGTCAACAGCTGTTAACATGAGTCAAGACCCCTTCAGCAGCAAAAAGCTTATGACCTGCTGAAGGCTCAGATGATCTTTAGCATTTTTTAGCAATAAAGTATAGGGTTTTTTAGACAGAATGTTATGGCATAATTAAGAGACCATAGTATAGTATATACAATATGCCCTGGGAAACCAAAACATTCATGTGAATGACTTTTTATATTTCCTTATTGCACTGGTCTGGACCTGAAGCTTCAATATCTCCAAGGTATGCCCATACATCTTCTATAAAAGAAGTTCTGCAACTTGTAAAGTCAGACAACAAAATACAAATACTAGACGTTGGCAACCCTGTTTGAGAATGGCAAACTGTGGTCAATAGAACCGGCGAACTGCTTCCTCTTCTGAACTATTCAGCGCCTACTTCCTCTTTTGACTCTTCGGCTCCTTCAAAGTGTTCCACTTAACATGTACTCTCTTTGTGTGGGTATCTGAACACCCACCAACAGATCTGAAGGTTCTAGGGGGTAAAGAATTTGTCTTATTCTCTCATCAGTCTTTGCAGCATAAAAGGAAATGGTGTCTGTTTGGTGCTAGTGGTATCCCTTAAAATGCTGATGGAGAAAAGTATGTTTTATTTGCCAAGATATCTTTAAAATGAAAAGGAAAATGCTTGATGTTCAACAGATGTCTAGTGACCAAACTTATTACTTACATCAAATCAATTTGAGAGATTTGAAAAACTAAGGAAAAAAAAATAAAGAAAGTTGGAGGTATGGGCATTGCACCAAGTTCTTGGTAATCACAATCTGATTGGATCCTGATATAAGTACCATTCGCCAAGTATCGTCTCTCATTCTGAGTATGTAAGAAAGAAAGGGAACGCCTTCACATGTATACAAACTGGACCGAAAGGTTAAGCAATCAAATAAAATTTAAGTAACAGGATTTCAAAAATCAATGTAGTCTTTTATAAAATTGATTTAACCACAAAATATTATATTTACCACCAATAAAGAGTGCTAATCACTAATGTGTTCATTGCTAAGATTTCCTGTGTCTATGATTTTGGCAAAGTCTCAAAACACATTTTTCTTCACATTTAAAAAATGCATTCCTTTAACAAACATTGACACAGCACTTTTTGCTGAGAACTGTGATTCATGTCTAGAAAATACACATAAGTTACAGGTACAATCCATGCTACTTTTTAGAAAGGGAAAAGATGATGATGATGATGATGATGATGATGATGATGATGATGATGATTTCTCAATTATTTACTCATGCAACAGATATTCATTGAGTGTGTAATATCTGCCTCTACTGGACCCTTGAAACAGAGGGTCTTCCATGAAGCTTAAATTATAGTGAGAAAGAAATATCATCAATAAAGAAAGATAAATATATATTTAAAAAGTTTAAATGCTGTGGAGCTAGATTAAGCAGGACAATGGGACAGGGAATGGATTACTAGGGGGGCTGGCCTGAGTTTATGAAGGATGGTCAGGGAAGCCCTCCCTAAAGGAAGGAAAAAGAGAGAAAGGTGCAATTAGCAAGGGAGGAATGTTCCACCACCCAGAGGCAGTGTTGATTAAAATAGCACTAATAATAGTTAATAGGTATTGATATTTTGTTATATACCTGTGCAGGTTCTACACACTGCTTGTTTTCATATATTAATTCTTTAAGACAACCCTATCAGGTAAATAGTAAGCTCACTTTCTAGATGAGGAAACTAAGTTTTAGGGAAGTCACATTATTATGCAGGGTCCCTAATTCATAATATTTACAGTCACAATTTGAATGTAAGCAGATAAAATTCCCTTTAAAAATAAGTAAATAACAACAAATGACAAACTTTAATGAGTGGATAAATACTGCGAATAAAACAAGTAAAGGTCCAGAAATAATGAGGGAACCACCTAAGATAAGGTCAACAGGAAAGACTTCTAGGAGAAGACCACATTTCACCTGAAAACTGAAGAATAAAGAGGATAGTTCAGAGACAGACCTGGGCAAGGCATATCATAAAGAGTGAGGAGTGTGTGGTCACATCCTGCAGCCAGAAGAAGCCAGGCAGTTTGCAGTAGCTTGAGGAAATCAGAACCCTGGAGCCTAGAGAATGGAGAGAAGCATCCTAAGAGATGAGGGCAGAGAAAAGAGGCAAGAGACATGTTATGTCAGCCTAATAGAGTTTAGATTTTATCATAAAGCATTGTGAAGCCATTTTTAAGGCTATTATCTGGTTTTCCTTTTAAAGAATATCACCTTTGCTTCTTTTTTTTTGTTTTGTTTTGTTTTTTGTTTTCTTTTTTTTATTTTTTATTCTATTTTTTTATTGCATTTTAGGTTTGGGGGTACATGTGAAGAACATGCAAGATTGTTGCATAGGTACACACATGGCAGTGTGATTTGCTGCCTTCCTCCCCATCACCTATATCTGGCATTTCTCCCCATCACCTTTGCTTCTATGTGGTAAAGGAATTTGATTATCCTGGATAGTTGATAGAAAATGTGTTATTGGGACATTTTTATGGTTCACTTTTTTATTTAACTAACAACATAAAGAGAGACACGGTACACGAAACAGCCCTCAAGGTATGTACAGGTCATATATAATATATAAATCTTGATGTCCAATATTTACTTATAAATAAAAAGTTTTAGAAAAACTTCCCTGCTGTGCTCATTTCGTTTTTTTAAACAGACCTCATGCAAAAGGTGTATTCAACCTGTGTTCCCTAGGGTTTCTGGATCCTTGCTGTCATAAATTTACTGAGTGAGGAAGGGAATATGTTCCTTTTCCCTTATGAACTTCATTCTATAATGCTATCATTTATCTAACAACTGAATGTCATTAGAATGCTAGTTATGGTTTGCTTGGACTTGACATGTTCCAATGCCTTTTAGCCACACATTAGACGTATGATTCTCTGTTTCTGAGAAGAAGCTGTTGACAGAAGACTATTCTGGATCTGTGCAAACAAACCCCACCTCTGTCTGTTTCCACAGGAATGTTCGATGTTTTATAGCACACTGTGGTTTTGCATTTAGGATCAAATCTGGAACGGAACCGCTTTCTCTTCAGTAAAGCAGAACTAAAATGTCACAGATGCGAAGATTCCTATCCTTCAGAAGAGAGCTGCCCTGTCACGAGCACCACCAAGTGGCCTGCACAGCTCCTACAAGTCTCCCAAGATATTACCTGATTGCAAGGTTCTAATCCAAAAACTCTACCAGCTGTTTAAACAGAGTACCCGTTTTTAAGCATACTTTTTAAAGACTCAGAGAATCCGTTTGTTAGACTTCCACAAAATTTAACCAAAAATTAAGAATTGCTGCTGCCATGTGAAATTCCAAATGTGGGATCTAAAACGTGCTGTTGGATGTCCTACACTATATTATCACAAGTGCATACGTTGACATAGGGAACTAAAAAACAGCCAGAAACTTGAGGCCATCTCTGCCTCCATGGGTGCAGGCCGGCCCCATCTCACACAGCTGTAGAAATAAATTGCTCTCGATTCCTGAGATGCAACCTAGTTTTACTGAGCAGCTGTAACATAGAAACAGGAAGGAGATGAATTGCCACTATCCTTAGTTCCACATTAAAACATCTCTCATCTTGTGCGTGTCCAAACATAAGGCTGAAAGATTTGTCACACTGACAACTCACCTGATTTTTTTTTTAACTATACAAAAACTAGGTTATGTACAAGCCTAGAAAATATGGCCTCTGTCTTTGAGAAGATGAGACTCAAAGGACAGTGCTACCACATCAGTATTCCCTTCCCTGGTTACAAATGCAAAACGTATGCTGTGGGGAAGAGGAGAGGGCTTCTGGGTGGCCTCTGGTGGAAAGAGTGAGCCGAAAGTGGTAAGTCAAAGAACCGCCTTCCAGAGCCTCCATCCACAGCTCCGTCCATCCAAGTCATGGCTTGGCCCCATTGTAAGAAACAAAAAGCAAATTACAACTGGTCAAGATCTGTTAAATATTTTAGGAATTTTAACCTTTTTTACGGTCAAAGAATGTTGTTTCGAAATCATTTCTATAAGTAATAAACAAAGAATTAAGATTTCATGAATGAATTAGTAACAAGTGCCATTAGAAGAGAAGAAAGCCTGTCATGATCCACTTGCAAGGTATTTAAGAGTCAGACGTATTACTATGATTTTTAAAAATACACTTGACAAGCCTTAAAATTTTTTAAAAAGAAATATATATATATGTAGTCTATTTAAACAGATTTCTAAATGGACAGTGATTAAAAGTTGCATTAGCCCTCGGGTACAGATCTGGGGACCCGACAGGTGCCCAGTTTGCCTGAGGACACACAGAGCCAGGAAGTAGTAAAGTCCTGTGATGCCACCTTTGCATTCATACGGTATTTTGCAGTTTACAAAATGCTTTCAGGTCCTTTTGTCCTTTTCATTTGAACCTCACAAAAATGCTGTAATGTAGAGTGCACACCATCCCTTTAAAATTAAAGAGACTGTGATTATTCTCTCAGAAAAAGTAAAGATTTGGTAGTGGCTGAGGGCTAGAACCAGGCCAGGGTTACCTACTTCTGCAATAATTTGCACTGACTTTATAGTTTTCAAAACACTGTACTGTTTTTTCTCCCATATGCGTAAAGCAAACATCACTCCTAATTAACAAGTAAAGAAGTTGGCAATACAGAGAGAATGCAAGTTGCCCAAGTTCCAGAAAAGCTGGAGCTAGGAGTAGAATATATCTCTTGAATTCTAACCTGCTTTCTTCCTGCTGTTCTCTACTGCCACCTTCAAGATCCTAAGTCTTCTACTGTAAGCATCAAGCTAAAGTCAGACTTTATGCCGGGCATAGTGGCTCATGCCTGTAATGCCGGCATTTGGAGAAGCCAAGGCAGGCAGATCACCTGAGGCCAAGAGTTCAAGACCAGCCTGGCCAACATGGTGAAACCACACCTCTACTAAAACTACAAAAAATTAGCTGGGCGTGGTGGCAGGTGCCTATAATCCCAGCTACTCAGGAGGATGAAGCAGGAGAATCACTTGAACCCGGGAGGCAGAGGTTGCAGTGAGCAGAGATTGCGCCATTGCACTCCAGCCTGGGCAACAAAAGCAAAACTCCATCTCAAAAAAACAAAAAAATTAGCAAGGCATGGTGGTGTGCGACTGTACTTCCAGTTACTCAGGAGGCTGAGGCAGGATAATCACTTGAACCCAGGAGGCAGAGGTTGCAGTGAGCTTAGATCACGCCACTGGACTGCAGCCTAGGTGAAAGAATAAGACTCCATCTTAAAAAAAAAAAAAAAGTCAGGCTTTAAACAAAAAATGTCTGTGAAAATTAGTTAGAAAGCAATAAGAAGAGAGAGGTGGGGATTTCTAAACATGTGTCCATGAATTGAGACAATTATCACACATCGTTTTAGTCACAAACACTGAACTAATTTAGCAGAAGATTTTATATCTTCTAGCAAAATGATTTAAGAGAGCTAAAAATTTATAACTACTTCTTCCCAACTGGTGAATGTTCAGTTCTGAAGGGGGATTTGTACTTTCATAGAAGGCAAAGTGTGATGGGTAATCTCAGGCAGCTCTGGACGGTGGAAAGAACCCTCCGTGTGAAGCGAACTGCTGAGATCCATGATCACAAAGCTCTTGTAGAAACACATGTCAGAAAACCTGGTTCCAGCTCAGTTCTGCTACCTGAAAGTCAATCAATTGTACATCATCATCATATTGTAAAATGATATAAATGATCATAACAGTGACCTGCTTTATGCCAAGCCAACAACTTGCTTACATTCTGTCAATCATTCTTCACACAACCCCATAATGTAGGCATTATACTCCTTCCCATTTGACTAAACCAATACCCAGAGAAGTTGTTATACTTAGAGGCATGATGGTCTGATTCTAAAGGTCATTCCTTTAACCTGCCTTATTGGAGACTAATTTTTTTTTTTGTAAGGTAATAAACTAGTGTTCTGGTTTTACATATTTGTCTTTCATGAGTTTTGTTGGTGGATCAGTCCCCTCAAGTCCAGTTTCAAAGACAACGCCATATTTCTGACATTTCAGAGTGCAGACTAAATCCCAAGGCATAGTAACAGTGAAACTTATGCTAAGTGGCCAGGAAGCCGGTCACTGGAGACACTCCTCTAGGCCTATTTCCTATTTCCAGTACAGATGTCGGCAACTATCATGACCCTGTCATGACCTCTTGTCAATTTTCATGGGTGGGAAGATGAGGTGGGGTTCAAGCTCACTCTCAGGCTGGGTGTTCAAAACCATGTGTATCACACAGAGACCGAAAGAGTGAAGAAAGTCAGTGCTTTGAACTTACACTCTGACAGAATATATTTGTCATCTCAAAAAAGATAGTAGCAAAGATAGAAACTGAAAGACTTCTTCACCAGAAGTGGAAATGTGAACTGAAATGTGAGACAGACCCCTACTACCAAACTGTATACTGTGAAAAAATAGCTAAGACAGCTTTGAGCCGAAGTGAGGAATGGGCTGAGAGTTTCTCAAAGGGTGATCTGTATTGATTAGGAAGAACTAGATAACAGCCAAGCAAGGATTTAAAAATGCTGATTTTACAACAAGGCATGCTCAAACTGTCAGCAGGCTGAGGCCACCAGGCCTCATTTGCTTTCATGATAGGGATTAGGAACCCAACCAACCCCCCAGCCAAGCCCCCAACCACTTCTCCTATTAAAGCAGCTAGAAAGGAAAGTTCTACGTGTACAGGTTTGGGACTAGGTAGGGGAAGGTGTGACGAGAAGAAATGTGACCAATCACAAAAGAAAGTGTGTTTGTGTGTGCGTGTATGTTTAAAAAATAAATAATAATAATAATAAAGCATTTACATTACGTTAGAAGTCCTATAATTCCTGGGAATGGGAATGGGGTAATACACAAGCAGAAATAAAAATTAAGGCTTCACTAGAGAAACACTAGTGTTTCCTGTAAAAGACATTTCCTGCCTACTCCCTAGGCAAATATTTCAAACAAACAGAAAAAAAAAAAAAAAAGATGTGTTTTAATCTCCCTTGTAGAGGTAACACCGCACCCCGTTTCTCTAAGACAGCTTGGCTCTAGAAAAGGTCTAACCAGTCTAACACCTTGGGCCACTGTGCAGTGTGACCCCGTCTCTTCGTGGCCTGGGGACTTGGCCTATCTGTTGAAAACAGAAAACCATGTGGGAAATGAACTGCTTAAGAAATGAACTCTCTATATTGAAGGTAATTTCTAGACTAAATACTGCATAGCTCTTTCAGAAAGACAGGGCCTTCTACTTGTGTGCTGCTCAGAAGAATATGCTGTGCCTCCTGCAGCAGATTTGTTAAATATTAACGAATCTACAATCTGTAAAGAACTCCTGGAGTGGCCTAATTGCCTTTAGAACTGCTTACTTCCTGTGAGTAATCCACTTCATTAATTTTGCCAAGCAATACTCATCCTGTGTTCGACCTGTCATGGCTCATTTCCAAAAGACAACAACACAGTTTGCAAACCACAGTCTGGTAAACAAAATGCTAAAAGAACAGCAGAAACGTTCAATCACATTCACTTTTGTGAATTGTTCAACTTAGTGCTTTAAAGACTAAAACCCCTTGGCATAAGCCAGTTAGCTTTTCGTTTGTTTGCTTTTTACTATGACCCTATGGTAGACCAGATAATAACTCCCTAAAAGATGTCCACATCCTAACCCTGAGAACTGGATGTGGCCTTACATGGCAATAGGGATCTTGTTGATGTGGTTAAGTGAAGGATCTGGTGATAGAGAGATTGTCATGGATTATCCAGGTGGGGCCCTGTAATCACAAAGGTGTTTATAAAAGGAACACAGGAAGGTCAGGCAGAAGGGAAGGCAATGTGACAATGGAGGCAGAGACAGGGGTGATGAAAACACAATCCAGGGAACACAGCAGCCTCTAGAAGCTGGAAGAGCCAGAAACAGATGCTGCTGCCCTGGAGCCTCCAGAAGAAAGCAGACCCCCCACCACCCTACAAGACTCATTTCAAGCTTCTCACCTCCAGAACTTTGAGACAAGACATTTGCATTGTTCTGGCCACTGAGTATGTGGCAAACACCTGTTGCAGCAGCTACTTTCTTGTACCTTTAGTAAGCTTGGAATATCACGGTAGACAGCCCATGAAACACCCTCAACATCTGCCTTGCTTTCCACTGCTGTTTGAGCACAGAGGTCAGTCTGTTCCTCATGGATAAGCTGTCCATCGGCCTGGCTACATCTAATTCGACCACCTATCACGACACACACAGGAGGCCTATCACTATGAAGAAGCCTGGTGCAAAAAGTCCACCCTGGAAGACACTCCAGGAAGGAAAGTGACTAACCAAAGGAATCAGATTCTCTCCCAGAGACTTTTGAGTGCAAGACATTGACAAGACAACAAAACTATAAGGAAAAGAACAGGAAGTACAAAAAAAACAGAAAGGGAAGATGGAAAACAATGCTAAGGGCCCAATAGGATAGAGTTAGAAGAGGGAGTAAGGGACACCAATTTCTGGAGACCAGGCCGCCACACTTCTCCACGGCTCTAGTGCCATGACTCTACTGCCTATCACAAACCTGCACAGGGGCCCTCAAATGACCGCTGAATGTCTGAACAACAGTAAAGTGCATTCCAGTTCTTCATGAGACACTACCGCATCACTGCTAAGATTGACTCTTATGCTTCCGTATTTCCCCATGCAGCCTTACAATAACCACTCCCCACCTAAGATGACCAGAGTAGGGTTGTTTTGTTGTTTTGTTTTGCTTTGCTTTGTTTTGTTTTTGAGAGGAAGTCTTGTTCTGTTGCCCAGGCTGGAGTGTAGTGGTACAATCTTGGCTCCCTGCAACCTCTGCCTACTGAGTTCAAGTGATTCTCTTGCCTCAGCCTCCTGAGTAGCTGGGACTACAGGCGCGGGCCACCATGCCTGGCTATTTTTTTTATTTTTAGTAGAGACAAGGTTTCACCACGTTAGCCAGGCTGGTCTCAAACTCCTGACCTCAGATGATCCAACAGCCTCAGCCTCCAAAAGTGATGGGATTACAGGCATGAGCCACTGTGCCCAGCCGCAGGTTTTGTTTTTTACAACTCTATTTTATTTTTGAGACAGAAGTTGTGCTCTGTCACCCAGGCTTGAGTGCAGTGGCGTGATCTCAGCTCACTGCAACCTCAGCCTCCCGGGTTCAAGCGATTCTCCTGCCTCAGTGTCCCAATCAGTTGGGACTACAGATGCGTGCCACCAGGCCCGGCTAATTTTTTTGTATTTTTAGTAGAGTTGGGGTTTCACCATGTTGGCCAGCTCGTCTCAAACTCCTGGCATCAAGTGATCCAGCGGCCTCAGCCTCCCCAAGTGCTGGGATTACAGGCGTGAGTCACCATGTGCAGCCTGTTTTTATAACTTTAAAGGGCATAATCACAATTCGGTACTCTCTAGTCTTATCCTTTTAGTGCTGTTTTAAGAAATCGTTGAGGGCAAAACACTTGAATAGACATTTCTCCAATGATCTACAAACAGCCAACAAGCTCATGCAAAGGTGCTCAAGGTCACTAGGAAAAGCAAATCAAAACTACATAGAGAGACCATTTTATGCCCACAAGGATGGTTATCCTCAAAAGAGCTTTGGGGAAAATGCAACAATATTGGAACCCTTATACATTGCTGCTGGGAATGCAGCCACCACAGAAAACAGTTTGGTGGTTCCTCAGTAAGTTAAACATAGAATTACCACATGACCTACTAATTTCTCACTCCTGCATATACACCCCCAAAATTAAATAACAGGTGTTCAAACAAAAGCTTGTAAGCAAAAGTTCACAGTGGCACTATTTACAACAGCCAAAATATGGAAACAACTAAAACAGCTGTAGGTGGATGAACAGATAAACAAATTTTAGCATATATATATATATATATATATATATACAATGGAATATTATTTTCCCATAAAAAGGAAGAACTAATACATGCTGCAACATGAATGAACCTAGAAAGCATTATTCTTTGTGAAAGAAAACACAAAAGGCTACATAATATGTGATTCTATTTGTATGAAAAATCCGTAATAGGCAAATTCACCAAGACATACCACAGATTAGTAGCTTCCAGGGGTTGAGGGGGAAATGAGGAGTAAATGCTTAATGAGTGCAGGGTTTCCTTCAGGGGTGATGAAAATGTTCTGGAACTAGAGAGGTGGTGGTTGTACAACATGTTGATGTACTAAATTCCACAGAATTGAACATTTTTTAATGGTTAAAATAGTGAATTTTATGTTATGTAAGTTTTACCATAATAAAAAAGATCATGGGAAATGTATTTCATGTGAGATCTTCCTTTATTTGCCACATGACTGACAGACAATTTGCTATACAATCATTTCAACTTATGGTTAGATACCAAAATGCTGCTTTTGTCCCAAGTGGCTTCAGGGCTTGAGTTATTCATTTGTTAGCAAGGGTACAATCTGGCGTATATAACACACAGATACCTGCCTGTGATCTCTCAGTGTCACACCCAAAAGTTCTTTCAGGTGGGACTAAAACTTATAGATTGTTCTGTAAAATGGAATAACAAGCCAACCAATGTTGTATCCTGATTAATCTGATCCTAAACTAAGTGAGAAAAACTATGCAAAATTTAGGGTTATGTGGGTCTTTTATTTCAAATTTTTCATGTAAGATCAAGACACCTTAAAGTAAAGAAACTAATCCCTTGATAATTAGGGTTAGTCACTAAGTGGATTAAGAAGTTAATGATGACACCATTAGGGAATCATTTCTTTAAAGACAGTGACTGATACTTCAAAAGAATGTTATAGGTGTATGTCACCTAGCTCTTCAATAAAGTTAAATTTCTCAATTAAAAAAAAAAATGACAGGCCAGGCACAGTGTCTCATGCCTGTAATCCCAGCACTTTTAGGAGGCCAAAGCAGGTGGATCACCTGAGGTCGGGAGTTCAAGACCAGCCTGACCAACATGAAGAAACCTCATCTCTACTAAAAATACAAAATTAGCCAGGTGTGGGGGTGCATGACTGTAATCCCAGCTACTCAGGAGGCTGAGGCAGGAGAATCACTTGAACCTGGGAGGCAGAGGTTGCAGTGAGCCGAGATCACACCATTGCATTTCAGCCTGGGCAAAAAGAGAAAAACTCCTTATTGAAAAAAAAAAAGGCAGACTGGTTCACCTTGCTGAAAAGAGTAGAAAATAACACGTAATTGTATTTCTTACTTCTCAAAATATCCCAGAAGTGTTTTTATTTTCAACAGCAGGTGGCGCGCCCAACATAGCTCTGAAATTTAAAAGCTGCCTGGGCATTTTCTTCAAGCCCTTTATTATATAGGAAATATGGAATAATTCATTTTTTGAATCCATTTCATGCTTGAAATACATTTTACTATTCTTGGCATTAGTTGGATAGGTTTAAGGTTCTGAACGCCTAAGAAATTTAATTCAATTAACTCATGGAAACATTTAAAATATCATCTTTCTTATTATTAATGAAAATGGATATGGTATTTTCTATGGGTAGGCACTTTACTGCACCTTCTCATCAGCTTTCTCCTTAATCTTGACAAATTTAAAGGGTATTATTTTCATTTTAAAAAGGATAAAACAGACTTAGGTAAGTTATCTTCTCTGCCCAACTCCCACATCTCTGCAAGCAGAACCAGGATCAAGTATGAGACCTGACTCCCACCCAGTCCCACGTCCTCAACCATGTCACCCCACATCACACAGTGCCATAGTGCCCTCGGATTCCCAGCATTTTGGAAAGACATTCAGAGACAGCTTTACTAGATGAATAGCGAGGTAGATAACCTGAAACCACTGAACATGCAGGTGGCCCTCATTCAAGCCATTTACACAGCTAATTCCTAAGCTCCAGTTGTATTCAGAATTCATTCAAAGCTTAAAACAAGTTTGACCTTATTTCTGTTTGGGAAAGGTTAAGAGTGAAAGGCAATATTCCATTGAGTCAAACTTTCTAGGACAAAGACTTTGCAGACCATTCAGAATGAAAGGCAACCTGGAACAAAGAAATCATGCAAACGCCATTTACTGTGTGAAACTAAAGGAAGGTAAACTCATGAGACAGTCTCTCTAGCAGCAAAGAAGGAAGAAATAAATAGGGATTTTCATACTTGAAATTTGATCTTTCCGTGATCAGACAGTCATTAGCTGTTATGATGCTAGTCTGAGTAAACAGTTTGATATACAATGCAAAAGTTGAAGAAAAAGGAAGTACGGCACAGTGTAGGCATTCTAGATGTTTCTGATAGACACATCCTATGTAAGGATCTGTAAAGGTTATCTGTTTCTAGCAAATTGAATACTGTATGAGAGTTTTTTTCTTCTCTCTAAAAAAGCTTGTTAGCCATCTCACAAGTAGAGATAAACTGAGGATCAGTCAGAACCCAGCACTCCCTTTCTCATTCAGTCATTTCATGCCATCACCATCAGGAGAAGGAACACTTCAACGACATGACTGTATTTTAATAAATTCAATTCGGTCTTATTCTCAGGCACCTCGCATCAGCCCTCGTGGGCTGGCCTAGACCATGCTGTTTCTCTGGCATAATACAAAAACCAGAGTCCCTTCACTGGAAGCCACATCTGAACATTAGCCCTTGTCATTTTACCTTTTCTGTAGCAAATCAGGACAGAACCAAGATGAGAGAAAGCTCTTTCAGGCATCCCCAGGACGGAGAGGCCTTCCTAAACTAAGCTCCTAAGCATGGCAGATCCCACAAGTCACATGGGAGAAAAGCAACCCCAAGAGGCCCCAACACACAAAAGCATCTCTTCCAATGTATTCATTCTTCACACTGCCCACCCCACTCCTAGCACCACGGCCTGTCAGTTTTCTTCCCTTTGATACTATTTCTGGTGTGTTGACTAAGCATAACTCACATTGTATGTGAAATACAACTTTATTTTTTTCCTCCCATCACCCTTTAAAGTATATCCAGTGGGAATAATCCTTCCTTGTCCCTGGATAAACAGCACGTCCCATGCTTTTTCTGCTCATTCTTAGGTAACACAGTTCTACATACATTGGAAGCTGCCAACAGACTAATTTCAAAAAATAAAACTTGCAGTCCAAAATATGAATCAAAACTCCTACTTTGACTAAATAGAAAAAGCTTCTCCCTTTTCTTGGCTTGGGCTGGCTTCAGGCTAAACATACTGTAGGAGAAACAGGCGCAGATGGATTCTTTTGTATTTCTGCCACTTGTACTGTTGTCCCTCCTGTCTCCTTCCTTGTTTCCTAGCTGGTTTCTTCCTCTCGAGTGGAGTGAAGAGCTGGGTACAGGATGAGAAAGAGTGATGTATGGAAATTGGGTGAGAAATATCTTACCTGAAATGGTACCAAAGACAGCTTGCAACTCTCTGGGTCTGGCAGAAGTAAGGATGACTCACTCTTGTAGAAATACCTTTGCGGGCCCTTCATAGAGAGGCATTACCGGGAATTTCTCTCCTGAAGTTTCCTTGACTTGGGCAGATGCTTCTCCATGCTGGGGGATCACTTGCAACTCCCTCCTTCACCCTTAAGTATTAGGCCTTTTCTCTCAAGTTGCTGCTCCCCTATAGGCAGCTCTCTTTGAATACAAATGTCCCTGCCATAGGAGGACGGGTCCTCAGGTGGCCTTTTTTCAACCCAGCTCTCCTCTCTCCAACTTGTAGTTCTCAGAATAACTGCAGAATATGTGCAGAATGCATTACCACAAGAAAAAAGAAATGGACTAGAATAGCCAGAGCTGTGTCCCTTCTAGAACAGGATACGCTGCAGCACTTGAGCCCAGGGAGCAAGTCTTACCTAAGGTGCAAAATACAAGATGATGTGCTTTGGGGGTCCCTTGGCTGTAGTATAACATGGGACACACACAGACAAGACTCTAGCAACACTGGACAGCTTTCCTGAGCCCTAGGGGACCAGCTCACCATGGATCATAGACTACGTGTTTTTGCCGCCTATCAGTGAATAATAAATTTGCTTTGCCCGACTTGTGAAAATGCCGTATCTTACTGTCCTCGTGCAAATAGTAGAAAACCTTTGCACCTGCCAGTACTTCCCACAGCTAGACCACAAAAAACAATCAATCACCTGCAATAAACCCTGCAGTAAACAACTCCCCTGGCTTCACAGTCAGCACTGGCAGCCCAGGTAAATACTTTCTATTCATGAAGATACCACGGTTCTGGTATCGTGGAACAGGTTCTGGACCATTCTGTACCTGCAGGGTAGGGTGTGTGTTACATCACACATTTTGTGACAATGCTTTAACCAGTTCTACAATTCCCCATAGTAAGTAGTTGTGGCTTCCTGGAAATTGCTGAAGTAACATAATGAAGACTGAAGCCACTGTGATTTGCAGACCCTTATGATTTTTATTTACTTCATGACACAAACCAGCATCTTGGGAATAATAGAGTGAGTATCTTAATTCCAGGTCAAATAATATTCATCCACGTTCACATAGGTTAAATACTTTATAATACTTTTCACAGATCTTCTTCCTCAATAATTTAACCCCCCAACAATCAGAATCTTAAAATAGAGACTTTGAGAATTGTTATACCTCAGGAATATCTTCTGGTGATCATGGAAAGCTTAAAATGCTAACATAAATAGCTCAAGCCAATGAATACTTGAAAGTAGCCAAGTAAGCCTAAGAACACCAGATCTCTTGATGATTGACACAGTGCTCCAAGCTGGAGGGCTCCCCACTGACATCTAACACCAGCAGAGGCTGTGGTCAGGGAGCAATGTCTGCACGGGTATGAAATAGAGGAGTGATTGCCTGCAGGTAGCGTATTTACCATCACAGATCTAGATGCAGTGTATTGAGCCACATACACACAATGGCAGGGAATCTGCCATCCAAAAATATTAGGAAGAGGAAATAGAAGAGAAAAAGAAAGACTGTATATTTTGCTTGTTGCCAGTTTTACAAGAAATCTTACTTTTCCACAGCCTTTCCTCTATAAACTTAAAGGAGCTTGGAATCGGAGAAATCTACTAACAAGAGAGAAACAGAATAAAATCTGTAATTTGTAACAACATGGATGGAACTGAAGGACACTGTATAAAGCGAAATAAGCCAGGCAAGGAAAGGCAAACAAATATCATATATTCTCATTCATACGGAGAGCTAAAAGAACTGATCTCGTGGAAGCAGAGAGTAGAATGATGGTTACCAGAGTCTGGGAAGGGAGCTAGAGAGGTGGAGGATAAAGAGGGGCTGGTTAATAGGTACAGAAATGCAGTTAAAGAGAACGAACAAGATCTAGTGTTCTGTAGCATAGTAGGGTAGCTAAAAATAACACTGTATTTCACAATAACTAGAAGAGTGAAACTGGCATGTTCCTAAAACAACGAAATGACAAATGTTTGAGCTGATGGATATTCCAATTACTCTGATTTGATCATTAAACATTGTATGCTTGTATCAAAATGACACATGAACCCCATAAATACATGCAACTTTTATATATCCATAAAAATTCTTTTAAAAATCTTTTTAAATAAATAAATCTTTTAAAAATAAATAAATAAAAGAGGGGAAGGCAGAGCAAGATGGCTGAATCAAGTATCGACACAGAAAAAAACACCCTAAGAACCAAAAATCAGGTGAGCACTCACTGTATGTGGTTTTAACTTCATATCACTAAAACAGGCACTAAACAGGCAGAACAAGCCTGAATCTCAGATACCACCCCTTCCTCTCCCTCAGTAGCAGCAGCAGCAGTGGTGCGGAGAGCATCTCTAGGTGCTGGGAAAGGAGAGCACAGCAATTAGGAGGACTCAGTGCTGTCCTGTTACAGCAGAAAGAAAAAATGGACCAAACGCAGCTGATACCCACAGAGGGAGCATTTAAACCAGTCCTAGCCAGAGGGGAATTGCTCACCCCAGTGGTCCAAACTTGAGTGCTGGCAAACCTCACCACTGAGGGCCACTGTGTGCTCAGTGTCTAAGTCAACTTGAAAGGCAATCTAGGCCATAAGGACAGCAACTTTCAGAAGAGTCCTAGGCTGAACTAGGCTCAGAGACAATAGACTGTGGGAGCATGCAACATATTGAGACACCAGCTGGGTCAGCCAAGGAAGTGCTGGCATCGCCCACCCCCAAACCTAGACTGCACAGCTTGCAGCTCCAAAAGAGACACCTTCCTTCCACTTAAGGAAAGCAGAAGAAAGACTGGAGATGACTTTGTCTCACATCTTAGATACAGCTCAGCCACAGCAGGGTAGGATACCGGTAAAAGTTGTGAGGCTCCCTTCCCAGGGGCCTCATACCCTAGGCCAGAAGGGAACCCACCGCCTTGAAGGAAAGGACTTAGTGCTGTCAGCCTTCATAATCTGCTAAGTGAAGAGCCCTTGGGCCCTGAATAACCAGCAGCAATATCCAGTTAGTACATCAAGAGCCATGGGTGAGCTTCTGAGACTTGCTGGCTTTGCGTGAGACTCAGCACACTACCAGCTGTGGTGACTACCGGGCAAAACTCTTCCCACTTGAGAGAAAAGCAGAGAAAAAAGTAAAGGGGACTTTGTCTTGCACCTTAGGTACCAACATCACCACAAAGGGGAAGAGCACCAAGTGGGATCTTGGGGTCCCCAACCCCAGGACCTGACTCTTTGATGGCATTTTTGGACATGCCCTGGGCCAGAGGGGAGCCCACCGTAGGGTGGGTCCTGCCTGTAGGACCTGCCCTGTAGGGTGAGTCCGAGGCCAGGCAGCATTCACCACAAGCTGACTTAAGAGCCTTGGCCTAAAGGATGTTGAGAAAAGCAGCAAAGGAGAAAGGACTTAGAGAGTGCCTACATAAACTAGTTATGAGTAACATATAAACAAGGAATAACAAACTGCAGAAGGCCGCAGGAGTCCTCTGAAGAGGAAGGCCTCTGCATGCCTCATGTTCCAGTGCAGGGTGACCTCAGCTCTGTTACCATAAACATTGTACTCAAGGAGGTAAAACTCCTTTGTAGCACTATGACGTAGTCAGACCTGTAGGCTCCTTGTAAGGCCCACGTTCCACCAGCTGCACATAGATAATAGGCTAAAGATAATCACACGTTCCTGTTTTATGGAACTCCCAAAATGCCACTGTTACCAATCCTTACAATGACACACCAGTTCCAGCTCACTGATTCCCTTCCGGCTCACTGATTCACTCCACCATCACTCCACCCCTACCCTGTAGATCAAAGTGATTGTAATCAATAAATAGTGTGGATAATCAGAGCGTGGGGCCTTCACTGTCTCCTCCAGTAATGAGTGATGGCCCCCTGGTCCCACTTTCTTAATCTTTTTCTCATTCCTTTATCGCCACTGAACTCCGGGTACCCATGGGTGATGTAGGGCTGGTTCCCTACAAAGGGAACAGTGGTGGTAATGTGGCAGTAATCCTCACGGCCTAGGGTGGTGGTCCTATGGGCTGAGGCTCTTCTGCCTTTGGAAAGGGAAGGGAAGAGTGGGAAGGACCCTGTCTTGTGGTTTAAGTGCCAGCTCACCCACAATACAATAAATCACCAGTCAAATCTAAGGTTTTTGACTCTAGTCTCTGGCTTCTGGCACTTCTAGACCCACCCAGAGCCTGAGGGACCTCGCCACCCTAAAGGGAAGAACACAGGCCTGGCTGACTTTGCCGTCTGCTGATTGCAGAGCCCCAGGGCCTTGAACAAACCTGGACAGTAGACAGGAAGTGGTTAGAGCAGGCCTTGGGTAAGATCGAGCACTGTGCTGCCTTCAGGTCTGACCTAGCAGTCCTACTGGTGGTCGCACAGGGATGCCTGTGTCATTCCAACCCCAGCGTTAGATGGCTCAGAACAGAGAGAGAAAAATTCTGTATGTCTAGGGAAAAGTAATGGAAGAAAACAAGAGCTCCTGCCTGGTAATCCAGAGAATTTTCCTAATTTTTGTCTAAGACCATTAAGGTTGTACCACTACAAGTATGCAAGAACCACAGTGTTACTGGGCTTGCAGCATCCACAAAAGCAGAAACAGCTTAGACCATAACAACCAAGTCCTTAAAAATATCTAGAAAGCCTTGTCTGGAAGGATGGCTACAAGTAAGCCCAGACAGTGAAGACTGAAATAAACACCTCATTCTTCAGTGCCAGACACTGAAGAACATCTACTGGCATCAACATTATTCAGGAAAATATGACCTCACCAAATGAACTAAATAAGATACGAGGAACTAACCTTGGAGAAACAAACATATGTGAACTTTCAGACAGAGAATCCAAAGTAACTGTGTTGAGGAAATTCAAAGAAATTCAAGATAACACAGAGAAGAAATTCAGAATTCTATCAGATAAATTTAACAAAGATAATGAAATCATTAAAAAGAATCAAGCAGAAAATCTGGAGCTAAAAAAATGCAATTGACATACAGAAAAAGGCATCAGAGTCCTTTAATACAGAATAGGTTAAGCAGAAGAAAGCATTAATAAGCTTGAAGAAAGACTATTCAAAAGTAGAGGAGACAAAAGAAAAATTAAAAACACAGAAAACATGGCTACAGGATTTAGAAAATACCCTCAGAAGAGCAAATCTAAGTGTTTTTGGCTTTAAAGAGAAGGTAGAGAAAAAGACATGGGTAGAAAGTTTATTCAAAGAAATAACAACAGAGAACATCTCAAACCTAGAAAAAGATATCAGTATCCAAGTACAAGGTTATAGAACACCAAGCAGATTTAACCCAAAGAAGACTACCTCAATGCATTTAATAATCAAACTCCCAAAGGAAAAGGATAAAGAAATGATCCTAAAAGCAGCAAGAGAAAAGAAACAAATAACATACAACAGAGCTCTAATACGTCTGGCAGCAGATTTTTCAATGGAAACCTTACTTACTTACTTACGACTGACTCTTAGGAGAGAGTAGCATGACATATTTAAAGTGCTGAAGGAAAAAAACCTTTTATCCTAGAATAGTTATCCAGTAAAAATATCCTTCAAACATAAAGGAGAAATATTTTCCCAGAGAAACAAAGGCTAAGGGATTTCATCAATACCAGACCCATCCTACAAGAAATGCTAAAGAAAGTACTTCAATCAGTAAGAAAATGACATTGACAGGCAATAATAACCTGAAGGTAGAAAGCTTACTGGTAATAATAAGTACATAGAAGAACAGAGAATATAAGAACATTGTAACTGAGGTATGTAAACTACTCTTTCTACTACTCCTAAGTAGAAACACTGAACAATAAACCAATCAAAAATAATAACGGCAGCAACTTTTCAAGATATAGTACAATAAGATATAAACAGAAACAACAAAATGTTGAAAAGTGAGGGAATAAGATTAGGTGAGTTTTTATAGTTTTCCTCCAGCTTGTTTTTAATGCAAGCAGTATTAAGTTGTTATCAGGTTAAAATAATGAATTATAAGATATATTTGCAAGCCTCATGGTAATCTCAAATCAAAAAAACATACAATGGATACACAAAAAATAAAAAAGCAAGAAACTAAATCGTATCACCAGAGAAAATCATTTTCACTAGAGGAAGACAGGAAAGAAAGAACGAAGAGAAGAACACAAAACAACCAGAAAACAAATAACAAAATAACTGTAGAAAGTCTTTACTTACCAATTATAACATTAAATGCAAATGGGATAAACTCTGTAATCAAAAGACATAGACTGGCTGAATGAATGAAAAAACAAAACCCATTGATCTGATGCCTACAAGAAAAACACTTCACCTACAAAAACATATAGACTGAAAATAAAAAGATAGAAAAAGATACTCCATGCTAAAGAAAAGCAAAAAAGAACAGGAGTTGCTATGTTTATATCAGAGAAAATAGATTTCAAAAAAAAAACTATTAAAAAAGACAAAAAGTCACTATATAATAATAAACAGGTCAATTCAGCAAGAGGATATACCAATTTTAAATATATATGCACCCAGCACTGGAGCACCCAGATATATAAAGTATTATTAGAGCAAAAGAGAAAGACAGACCTCAATACAATAATAGCTAGACACTTCAACACCTCACTTTCAGCGCTGAACAGAACTTTTAGACAGAAAATCAACAAAGAAACATCAGTCCTAATCTGCACTACAGACCAAATGGATCTCAGATATTTATAGAAAATTTCATCCAAGAGCTATAGAATACATTCTTTTTCTCAACACATGGATCATTCTCAAGGTTAGACCACATGTTAGGTCACAAAATGGGTCTTAAATCATATGAAAAATTGAAATACTATCAAGTATCTTCTCTGACCACAATGAAATAAAACTAGAAATTAATAACAAGAGGAATTTTAGGAACTGTACAAATACATGGAAATTAAATAATATGCTCCTGAATGACCAGCAGGTCAATAAAGAAATTAAGAAAGAAATTGAAAATTTTCTTGAAACAAATGACAGTGGAAACCAAACATACCAAAACCTGTGGGATAAAACTAGTACTAAGAGGAAAGTTCATAGCATTAAGTGCCTATATTTAAAAAAAAAAAAAAAAAAAAAAAAAAAAAAAAAAAAAAAAAAAAAAAAAAAAAAAAAAAAAAAAAAAAAAAAAAAAAAAAAAAAAAAAAAAAAAAAAAAAAAAAAAAAAAAAAAAAAAAAAAAAAAGAAGAAAAACTTCAAATGAACAATCTAACAGTGTAACTTAAAGAACTAGAAAAGCAAGAGCAAACCCAAACCCAAAATTAGAACAAAGTAATAATAAAGATCACAGCAGAAATAAATGAAATTGAAAAGACAACACAAAAGATTAATGAGACAAAAAGTTGGTTTTTCGCAAAGTTAAACAAATTGACACGCTTTTAGCTAGACTAAGAAAAAAAGGGAGAAGATCTAAATAAATAAAATCAGAAATAACAAAGAAAACATTACAATTGATACGGAGGAAATTCAAAGGATCATTGGTGGTTACTATGAGCAACCAATTGTCAAAGACAAACATTGTACGTTATCATTTATATGTGGGATCTAAAAATTACAACAATTGAACTCATAAACATAGAGAGCTATTTATCTTAATTTTTTCTACCATGAAGACATGGATAAATTTATCATAGTTTGACAGATTCACATATTTGAGAAGTAAAGTTCCTCATAAAGATTAAAACTCTGACATGAGAAGCAGCCTCTACTGTTAATACTGCAACTTACAAGTATTATAACTGGTAGGTATAGGTAGTAAAATCTGGACTGATGAAAATAGTGATTCTGAAATATAGAGAGTAGAAGGATGAGTACCAGGGGCTGGGAAGGGTAGTGACAGGTTTGCAGGGTGGGAAAAGTGGAGATTAATGGGGACAAAAAAAAAGTAGAAAGAATCAATAAGACCTATTATTTGACAGCACAACAGGGTGACTATAGTCAATAACAACTATACATTTTAAAATAACTTAAAGAGTGTAATTAGACTGTTTGCAACTCAATGGCTAAATGTTTGAAGGGATGCATACTCCATTCTTCATGATGTGCTTATTTCACATTGCATACCTGTATCAAAACATCTTATGTATCCCATAAATATATACACCTACAATGTACCCACAAAAACAAACAAACAAAAAAACAAATCAATAGTTGAATTACAAAAAAAAAAAAAAAGAGGTAAATGGTACCACTCTGTTCTTGCATTCACCTTATCTGAGAGAACAATTTCATTGCCAGGTAAAAAATTGGCATCGAAAATAAAATTCTGGCTTTTTCTTTTAAAGCCAGAATTTGCAGCACCACAGAGTGATTACAGTCAACAACAATTTATTGTACTTTTAAAAATAAAAGACTATAAATGGATTGTTTGTAACAATAAGGAAAGGATAAATGCTTAAGATGAAGGATACCCCATTTACCCAGATGATTATTACACATTGTATGCCTGTATCAAATTATCTCATGTATCCCATAAGTATATGCACCTGCTATGCACACATACATATTTTTTTAAAAAAGAATTTATATTGGTAACACTGCTAATCTGCAATTCCTTTTATTTCCAACAGTGGCTGACCCCTAATCTGAATTCTTGAAATGATAACTGGGAGCAAGACTTCATTGCTGTCCACTGAAGATCCCGGACCAACAATAAAAGCCTTGGATATCTCATGTCAGTCACTCAAATTGCCACCACTTGGTTATATTTTCCTCTCTTTGGATGTAACATACACACAATTCCAGAAATTGGAGAATATCTAAGAAATAAATAAGTTAAATTAATAGTCTATGGAGGAATGAGAGAAATTAGGAATTTATTCCTTCTTTGATTGCCTCTTTGGTCCTAGACGTTGGCAGGTGGATATACAATTGTAGTCACATAAGGAAAACTGAAGCTGAAACGGAAACAGAATAAACCAGGTGATCAATTTCTGTACAATCCACCAACCATGGCACCATCAATCCAAAATGTTATATATTAAAGTGCTGCCTATTTTGAGATGAGACTTTTTGTCCCTCAAAATAATTAGCTAGTACCAGTTTTCTACTAGCAAAAGGCAGAAATAAAAATATTCTCCACTGTCAAACTTGTTTTTCCACATGGAAATTTAACCTAAATTTTCAGAATCACTGTTTTCACCAGTCCAGATTTTACTGACTACATCCTAGCAGTTGCAATACTTGCAAGTTGTAGTATTAACAGCAGAGGATGGTTCTGATGTCAGTTTTACTCTTTATGTGGAACTGGACTTCCTAAATATGTGGATCTTGAACATACTAACCACAATCTGTCAAACTATGCTAAAATTTACCCATGTCTTCACGGTAAAAAAAAGTTAAGATAAACAAAGTTAAGGAATGCTAAAGCTTCAGCCAACCCAGCAGTAGTAGTTTTTGAAGATTTAAAAAGTGGACACTCAAAACAATGTATGTGTTCAGAACTACAAGGCATTGACATCAAAATCTTACGTAAAACATTCAGCTCTGGCGAGGCACTGAACTGCTTTGGTAAAGACTTTTCTAAGTGTTTTTTTTTAAAGTTCCTTGACATTTATTACCAAATTATATTTTTTTAATTCACTGGTTTTTCTATTTATTTTTTTATTTTTCCCATAGGTTATTGGGGTACAGGTGGTATTAGGTTACATGTATAAGTTCTTTACTGGTGATTTGTGAGATTTTGGTGCAACCAACACCCAAGCAAAGTACACTGCATCCTATTTGTAGTCTTTTATCCCTCGTCCCCTTCCCACCCATTCCCCTCAAGTCTCCAGAGTCCATCATTCTTATTCCTTTGCATCCTCATAGCTTAGCCCCTCATATATCAGTGAGATATATATTCCTTTGCATCCTCATATATCAGTGAGAACGTATGATGTTTGGTTTCCATTCCTGAGTTACTTCACTTAGAATAATAGTCTCCGATTTCATCCAGGTTGCTGCGAATGCCCTTAATTCATTCTTTTGTAGCTGAGTAGTATCCCATCATGTATGTATACCACAGTTTCTTTACTCACTCGTTGATTGACAGGCATTTAGGTTGGTTCTACAATTTTGCAATTGTGAATTGTGCTGCTATAAACATGCATGTACAAGTATTATTTTCATATAATGACTTATTTTCCTCTGGGTAGATACCCAGTAAGTAGGATTGCTGTATCAAATGGTAGTTCTACTTTTAGTTCTTTAAGGTATCTCCAAACTGTTTTTCACAGTGGCTGTACTAGTTTACATGCCCACTAGCAGTGTAAAAGTGTTTCCTGATCACCGTATCCATGCCAACATCTACTGTTTTTTAGTTTTTTGATTATGGCCATTCTTCTAAGAGTAAGATGGTATCTCATTGTGGTTTTGATTTGCATTTCCCTAATCTTTAGTGATACTGAGCATTTTTTAATATATTTCTTGGTCATTTGTAACTAATAGTGTCTTTGGCCTTTAAATTTGCACCCATATCTTGGCTCTTTGCATTTTGCCACTCTATCAGAAGAGTCAAAGAAATACAAACTCAAGGAAAAGTTCAATAAGAGAAAACAGAGTTACCACAATCTTCCTTGATAAGGCTTTCCGAAGAAAAAAGCACCTTGAGCTGTTTTATCATGTCTGCTTCATGTAAACCCCTTGAGAGTAGTAGACAAACAGAACATATCATGAGGAAACAAAAGCTTTCAACCTCTTTGAGCGTCACCAAAATATTTCACTCCATTGCTACCAGACCCCAGTGAGAACTTCACCCTTAATCCAAATCGGAATTTTACTCTGCAAGGAATAAAACAAGCAAAGAGAGTTTCAAACATCACAAAGAAGTGATCAGAATTCAGAGAGGCCAGGGGTGTTTAATTTGTACAGCAGAACACTGTAAAAGAAGGTAAAATATAATAGCAAAAGGGTAACTCAAGCTTAGTTTTATCCTCACAAATGCATCCAGCCAGGCCAAAGAGATTTAGTAAATACATAACAAAATAGTATTTTGTATTTTGTAAAATACTAGGATAGTATTTTTTCTAAACTTCCAATCAGCTTGAGAAAATTATTTATACACCAAAAAAGACCCAGAACAATATTACAAAGTAACCTTGACCTGAAGAACCACTGGAGGAGAGATCATACCAATAATGCTTGACCAAAAATGAAAAATGAGTGAGTCTCTTCATGTACCAGAGACCTTATTAACTAAAAAATTTTTTAAGATATTCTTTCCTTATATCTAAGAAAGTAACTACATGTGTACATCTATGGAGAAATTTATCATAAAATAGCTGTCAGCACAATTCTCAATAAGTACTTGAAAATTTTAAACTCCAAAATATAAAGAATTACTATAGAGAACAAAAACAAAAACAAAAAAACGTGGTGGGAAATACATGTAAGATGTGTCTAGTACAGATAGCAAGTAACTAAGTAACCTGTGAAACATGTTAGCATAGAAAAAATGAAATAAGCAAGTAGCACATATGATATTTTTACATGGATTTAAAAGGATGAGGCAAAAAAACCCAAGAGCTTTATTTAGGAATAAGGAAGAATAGAAGGATCAGGTAAACATTAACTATGCATAAGGCACAGACCTTCACTTCTTTCTCTAAAGGAGTAACTGTTACAAGATTGGAAAACAAGGAAGTAGACAAATACTGAAACAATTGTTTTTCATGAATTACACAATAGGCAGTATAGGAGGTAATTCCTGAGAGGAAAAACAATGAAGTGAGTTCTACAATCACCCCAGCTTTTTGTCTGGAGGTAATTTCTGGACGATAGCAGAAGGAAGGGTAATATTAACAGAGCTGAGAGAAAAAAGGTGCAAGTTCAGGGAGACCACGAGTGTTATAAATCATGGGCCAAAGGACGGGTTACATATAAAAGGGTTACAAACAGAAAGAACTACAGAAATATGCATAGGGTTTGCCTTAAGTATTTGGCTCAATGCCAATTTACAAACACATGAAGTGGCATTCCAGGAGTCCAGAGAAGAATTACTGTTGGAAAAGAACAAATATCAAGAATCCATAAGCTAAACAATTAATTGACTTCACAGAGGGCTGGGAATTGTTTGTGTTTCTACCAGCCAGAGTGATGAAATCTCATTGAGCATATGAATATTCAAAGAAATCCCTTGGGCCACACCTTAATAGTCAGACTAAACTGCCCTAGATTAAAAGCTACACCAGGACCAACTTCAAAAACTTAAAAACATGCCTTGTAATAATCAAGACTTCCATGAAAAGATCCTACACACTTTAAATAATTTTTTTAATCACTCTAAAACATAAAAATTTAAATATTTGTCATGCAATCAAAAATTACTAAACATGTAAGAAAGCAAAAAATTTAACAACTATGCAGGAAAAAAAAATCAATCAATATAAACAGATCCAAGAACGACAGTGATGAAAGAATTTACAAAGAAAAACTTTAAACAAGGTTTTACAAATATTAATAGGACATTTTTAAGAATATAAAGAAAAACATAAATCTAGTAAAGAAGAAAATAGAATATATAAAAATAATCAAAGGAAATTGTTGGAGATCGAAAATAACATATCTGAAATCAGGATTTCATGGGGCATGATTAACAGCACATCAGACACTGCAGGAAAAATGTTTAATGACAATACGTAACAAGAGAAACGATGCACACTGGAGTATAGAGAATAGCACAATGAAAATGATACACAGCTTCAGTGACTCCTAAAGAATGCCAAATATATATATATATATATATATATATATATAGGTTATATAAATACATTCACAAAGTGATAGAAGAGACACAAGAAAGAGAGTGAAAATACCGTTGAAGAAATAATGGTTGAAAATGTTTCCAAATTTGCTAAAATTTTAAATTCATATATACAAGAAATTCAATTTATCCCACGCAGGAAGAACTCAAAGTCAATCACAGCAAGCCAAATTTCTGAAAAACAGTGATAAAGAAAAAAATTCTAAAAACCAGACAGAAATAAAGGATTCAATATTTTAAAAAGAATACATCTCAGTATTGTCATAAATTTTGTGTCAGAAACAATTCAACATAAAAAATAACGTAATGATATCCTATAGCACTGAAAGAAAGAAATGTCTATCTAGAATTCTAAATCCAGCTTTTAAAAAACAGTCTTTAAAAACCAAAAGGCAAAATAAAGACATTTTTTGAAAAGTGGGAGTGAAAAGAATTTATCAGCCACAAATATGCACTCACGCAAGTAGTTAAGGGCATTCTTCTGGCAAAAGGAAAACAATCACAATGAAAACTTGGTTCTACTTAAAGGAGCTAATAAAGCTTAAAACAGTAAGTATGTAGGAAAACATTTTTTAAAATCTGTTTTAATTTCTCTGAATAGTAATTGACAGTATAAAGCAAAAATAATACAACATATTCTGGAGTTTAAACATATAGAAACATAATTCAACACATCTATTTCAATAACTAATAGATCAAGTAGGCAAAATATAAACAAGGACATAGACAATATGAACACTATCAACCACCCTAATGTAATTAATATTTATAGACCACCTTACCCAAGAATGACAAAACATATATATTTTGGTTATATACCTGTGATATATATGTATGTATATGTTTATATATTTATATATATTTATATACCAAAAAAGTATCAATCTAAGTATTATCATAAATTTTTTGTCAGAAACAATTCAGCACATCAAAATTAAAAATCAATAATAGAAATACACTCGAAAAATTCTCAAAATTTGAAATTAACACATATTACCAACCAATGCGTAAAAGAGGGAAAAAATGAGAAATTTAGAAAACCTTTTGAACTGAATGAAAACTATTTTAAAAGGTCAAAATTTGGGGGATGCAGCTAAAAGAGTGTGTAAAGGGAAATCTATGAATTAAGTGTTTTTATCAGAAAAGAAGATGTGAAATCAGTGGCCTAAACACCTAACTTAAGAAATCAGAAAATGAAGAACAAATTAAATAGAAAGGAATCAGAAATAGGGAAATACTAAAATGTAAACCAGTAAAATATATAACAGAAAATGGAGAAAAATCAATGAAACCAAAGACTGGTTCAATAAAATATTAATGAAATTTATAAACTACAACATAGACTTATCTAGAAGTAGAGAAACAAATTGCCAATTTTCGAGAAAAAGGGATATTATGACACAGATTTTAAGCATAAGAAAATAATTTTATGAAAAACTACATATTCCAACAAATTTGAATATATATATGACATGGTCAACTTTCTGAAAATATTCAAATTACAGTAACTGACCCAAGAAGAAAGTGAACATCTGCATAGCATTATATCAATTTAACAAAACTGAATTCCATAATCAAAAGTTTTCCATTCCACCTCTGCACATATGAAGTAGAGGTACTTTTTCCTACTATTCCTAGTAAGTGCAAATAAACAGGGCATTATATATAAAATTAGCATAAGATGACTCTGAAAGATGGGAGAGAAGAAAACAGACAAGTTAGACCTCAGGTACTGAAAGATTGTTTTTGTGAGTTTTTGGAATTTTTGTTTTATCCTCTTATACCCCAAACTTAGTGTTAAAGAAGCCAGCAAGCCAAAAACACCAGCAGGAGCTGATCAACAAGAAATTTCAACAAAAGCCAGCTCATCTAACCAAAGAGCAACAAAGGGACAACCTAGAAATACAGAACATTTTAAGACAGTATCTACTCTACTCCACCTAAATACCACTGAAGAAAAACCCCTACAAATTCACTCTAACACAAGTCAAGTAAAGAATCTAGACTCCTATCATTCCCAGGCTGGAAAGAATCACCTCAACTTACCTGTCAGAGTGATGTCAAGAAGGCCAAGGAGAAACCTGGATTTTTGTATTGATGAGGTCACAGTGAGGTCTACTCTCATGTTAGTGAAGACCACAAAGGGAGCCTAGATGTGCACACCCACTAGATCATAACAAAGTACTCTTTTCATTTACCTCTGGGTTAGGGTCGGAAACCTAGTAGAAAGTCGAGACATTCACCCTCACTCAGTGTTAATGAGGTCATCTCCCCTGTGGCCTCAGTGGAGCATGGGGAAAAGTAGCTAAGTCCTATTCTTCTCAGGCAGAGTGTTATTAGCAACGTATAGTGGGGAGTCAGTACTCCTGCCCTAGGTGTCAACTGCAGCCATTTGCAGAAACTGGAATTTCATCTTCCCCTAAAAATATGTGGGCATTATTTCCTAATTCCCCACCCCTATAAGAGTGGAGTCAGAGGAGGACAGCTAAAACAGAAAATTTATTAAGATGGTCTTATAACATAGCACCAAAAATGTTCAGGTTTCAGTGAATAATCACACATCACAGTACAACCCAGAAAAATATCAACCTGCATGAAAAAAGACAATCAAAAGATGACAGAAATATTACAATTATCTGACAAGGATTTTTAAACAGTGATAATAAAAATCCTTTAAGGAGCAATTACAAACATGATTAAAACAATTTTTTAAAAAGACAGAAAGTCTCAGATAAATAGAAGCTATTAAAAATCAAAAGGAAATTTTAGAGCTGAAAAATACAATAAAAAAATTAAAACAAATTAGATGGGCTCAAAAGCAGAATGGAGAAAACAGAAGAAAAAATCAGTGACCTTGAAGATAGAACAAAAGTAATGACCCACTGGAAACAAGAAAAAGAAAATTGACTGGCAAAAAATAAACAGAGCCTCAGGGACCTGTGAGACCATAACAAAAGATCTAACATCAGCCGGGCGCGGTGGCTCACGCCTGTAATCCCAGCACTTTGGGAGGCTGAGGCGGGTGGATTACGAGGTCAAGAGATCGAGACCATCCTGGTCAACATGGTGAAACCCCGTCTCTACTAAAAATACAAAAAAATTAGCTGGGCATGGTGGCGTGCGCCTGTAATCCCAGCTACTCAGGAGGCTGAGGCAGGAGAATTGCTTGAACCCAGGAGGCGGAGGTTGCAGTGAGCCGAGATCGCGCCATTGCACTCCAGCCTGGGCAACAAGAGCGAAACTCTGTCTCAAAAAAAAAAAAAAGATCTAACATCCATGTCATTGGAATTCCAGAAGAGAAAGAAGTTGAGGCTGGAAGAATATTAAAACAAATAACAGCTAATAAATTTTCAAAAATGTAAATGACAGAATTCACGAATTCAAGACTCTGAGTGAACCTCAAACAGAAAAATACCCAGAGAACTCCTCCTCAAGACACATCATAACAAAAAATTCTAAATAACTAAATATAAAGAAAAAATCTTGAGAGAGAAAAATTATATATTACCTAAAGGGGAAAAATATACTACAATTAATTTGTGACAACAATTCAAATGAGAGCAAATCAAGCATCAGACACTATAGTGAACAATATTTTTCAAGAGTAGAAAGAAAAAAAGTAATTAATACGAAATTCCATCCAGTGAAAATACCCTTTAAAAAGTATAGAGGAAGCCTGGGTACAGTGGCTCACACCTGTAATCGCAGCATTTTGGGAAGCTGAGGTGGGTAGATTGCCTCAGATCACGAGTTTGAGATCAGTCTGGCCAACATGATGAAACCCGTCTCTCCTAAAAATACAGAATTAGCTGGGCATGGTGGCATGTGCCTGTAATCCCAGCTACTCAGGAGGCTGAGGCAGGGGAATTGCTTGAACCAGGGAGATGGAGGTTGCAGTGAGCCAAGATCACACCACTGCATTCCAGATTGGGTGACAGAGTGAGACTCTGCCTCAAATAATAATAATAATTATTATTATTATTATTATTATTAGAGGGGAAATCAAAATCAGATAAAGAGAAATTGTTGCCAGCAGATCTACCCTAAAAGAATGACCAAAGGAAGTCCTTGAAATATAATGGAAATTGTAAGGCCGGTTGCCTTGCCGGGAGCTCAGATGCGCCCATTCCTCCCAGTGTCTGGGAATTACCTCGCCACTCCGCAATCAACATGTAACTCCTCCACATAGCCTCCCCAACACCCACCCCTGAAGCAAACTCCACACCGACACCTAGCCCGCCACTGGAAACCCCCGTCCAAAAATTTTCGGAAAGCCCCAACAAACCTTGCCCAATAGCACTTTCCTGCCCGATAGCACTTTCTTGCCAGATAACACTTTCTTGCCTAATAGCACTCCCTTGCCCGATAAGCACTTTGCCCCGTCAAGGTCATTTTTCCCCAAGGCGGCCTCCTCACCAAGAATCCCGCCTGCCCACTAGTAGTAGCTTGCCTTGTCCATGTCCTGTGTTCCAATATCCAATCAAGTGCCTTATGCTTTGTCTCCTCAGTTCCCAATTAAACGCCTTCACTCCCTATAAAACCCCTTGCCCTAAAAAGTTAGGCGCGACTTCTCTGGCCCCCTCCCGGACCATAGAAACTCGCCTGGTACCTAAATAAATAGTTTTTTTCATTTTCTTATACTGGTCTCAGTTTCCTCATTTTAAACTCGGCAATAACCCTTATAGAAATAATAAAGGATAGAATCTGAGAACATCCGCAAGGAAGAACAAGAAAGATTAAGAATATGAGTAAATACAACAGACTTAATTTAGAAAACTCAAGAGAAGAAGTTATGTTTCAAGGTTGAAGCAAACTTAGAACACTGAAGTAGTTCTTAATTTATATAGAGTAAAATTTTAAGATAATTATAAGAAGACTAGGGTTAAAAGCCATAAGTGGAGATTAATGGTTGTCATGGCTTAGAGTCAAAAGAGGGAAGAGGATAGGAGTGACTATAAAAGGATAGTATGAGGGAGATTTTTGTGATGATGGAATAGCTCTGTATATTAATAGCATAAAAACTGCACAGAACTATATATATACTTTGTGGCAATGCCAGTTTTCTGGCATTGTTATTGTATTATAGTGAGGTAAGATATAATCAATGAGGAAAACTGCTGAAGGTGAAACAGAACCTCTCTGGACTATCTTTGCAACTCCTTGTGAATATATATTTATTTCAAAATAAAAGATTTTTTAAATTTCAAACTTTCTACAAGTAAAACTCTAGGTCCAATTGTCCTTATGGTGAATTCTACTACACATTTAAAATAAAGAAATGGAACTATGTTTGGACAATAGACTAGGTGGAAGCAAGATGGCTGATTAGAAAGCTAGGGTTTATGGCACTGACACAGAGGAAGGAAAAAGGGATGAATGAATTCAGTACTTTCAACTGAAGTATCCAAGTTCTCCCACTGAGGCTGAATAGGCAAGCAGGTGGACCCATGGAGAACAAGGATAAGCAGAGGGAATCAATGGCCTACCCAGGAGTGGCACAGAACCAAGGGAGCCCGCGCCCCAGCTAGGGGAACATGGTGAGTGGTTGTGCAACCCTGCCCAGGAAGCCACATTTCCTCCACGGATCTTTGCAACTTGTGGATCAGGAGATCCCCTTGTGAGCCCAGGCCACCAGGGCCTTGGGTCCAATACACACAGCTGTATGGAGTCTTGGCAGAGCAGCCACTCAGGCATGCAGAGACCTAGGAGTTTTTACATACTCTGTCCTCCAGATCCCTGACAAGGTAGAAAATCCATCAGACAGAAAATACCACCACCCCCAACCACAAAAAAATAAAATAAAAAATAAAACCTCCATTGAAAGGTCAGCAACCTCAAAGACTGAAGGTAGATAAGCCCACAAAGATGAGAAATAATCAATGAAAAAAATGCTAGAAACTCAAAGAGCCAGAATGCCTCTTCTCCTTCAAAAGACCACAACACTTCTCCAGCAAGGACACAGAACTGGGCTGAGACTGAGATGGCTTAATTGAAACAAAGAGGCTTCAGAAGGTGGGTAACAACAAACTTCGCTGAGCTAAAAGAGTATGTTGTAACCCAATGCAAAGAAGCTAAGAATCATTATAAAACAATACAGGAGCTTATAGCCAGAAAAGCCAATTTAGAGAGGAACATAACTGACCTGAGGGAGCTGAAAACAACACAAGAACTTCACAAAGCAATCACAAGTATCAATAGCAGAATAGAAGAGAAAAGAATCTCAGAGCTTGAAGACTATCTTTCTGAAGTAAGACAGGCAGACAAGAATAGAGAAAAAAGAATGAAAAGGAATGAACAAAACCCCTGAGAATTATGGGATTATGTAAAGAGACTGAATCTATGATAGATTGGTACCTGAAACGGACAAGGAGAATGGAAGCAAGTTGGAACACATACCTCAGGACATCATCCAGAAAAACTTCACCAACCTAGCAAGACAGGCCAACATTCAAATTCAGGAAAAGCAGGAAACCCCAGTAAGATACTCCATGAGAAGATCAACACCAAGACACATAATTCTCCAAGGTTGAAATGAAAGAAAGAACATTAAGGGTAGTCAGAGAGAAAAGCCAGGTCACCTACAAAACAAAACCCATCAGACTAACAGTGGACTTCTCAGTGGAAACCCTACAAGCCAGAGGAGTTAGGGAGCCAATATTCAACATTCTTAAAGAAAATAATTTCCAACCCAGAATTTTAATCCAGACAAATTAAGCTTCATAAGGAAAGGAGAAATAAGACCTTTTTCAGACAAGCAAATGCTGAGGGAATTCATTACCACCAGGTCTGCCTTGCAAGAGGTCCTGAAGGAAGCACTAAATATGGAAAGGAAAAACTGTTATCAGCCACCGCAAAAACACACCAAAATACAGAGACCAGTGACGCTATGAAGCAATCACACAAACAAGTCTGCATAATAACCAGCTAGCATCATAACAGCAGATCAAAATCACATGTGACAATACTAACCTTAACTATAAATGAGCTAAATGCCCCCAATTAAAAGACACAAAATAGCAAGCTGTATAGAGTCAAGACTCATCAGTATGCTGTCTTCAAGAGACCCATCTCATGGGCAAAGACACACACAGGCTTAAAACACAGGGACTGGGGAAAATTTACAAAGCAAATGGAAGACAGAAAAAAGCAGGGGTTGCAATCCTAGTTTCTGAAAGAAACAGACTTTAAAACAACAAAGATCAAAAAAAGACAAAGAATGGTATTAAATAATGGTAATGTGTTCAACCAGAAGGAACTATCCTAAATATACATGCACCCAGTACAGGTGCACCCAGATTCATAAAGCAACATCTTAGAAAACTACAAAGAGACCTAGACTTCCACATAACAATAGTGAGAGAAGTTAACACCCCACTGACAATATTAGACAGATCACCAAGATGAAATTAACAAAACTATTCAAGACCTAAATTCAGCTCTGGATCAAGTGGACCTGATAGATATCTACAGAAACCTCCACCCAAAAAACAACAGACTATGCATTCTTCTCATTGCTGCATGGCATTTACTCTAAAATTGATCACATAATAAGCAGAAGTAAAACATGCCTCAGCAAATGCAGAAGAACTGAAATCATAATAAACAGTCTCTCAGATCATGGTGTAATCAAATTAGAATTCAAGACTAAGAAATCCACTCAAAACCACACATTCACATGGAAATTGAACAACCTACTCCCGAATGACTCTTGGGTCAATAAGAAAATTAAGGCTGACATCAAGAAGTTATTTGAAACTAATGACAAAAAAGAGACAAATGTACCAGAATCTCTGGGAAGCAACTAAAGCAGTGTTAAAAGGAAAATTTATAACACTAAATAGCCACATCAAAAAGCTAGAAAGATCTCAAGTTAACAACCTAACATTTCAACTGAAAGAACTAAAGAATCAAGACCAAACAAACCCTAAAGCTAGCAGAAGACAAGAAGTAACCAAGATCAGAGTTGAACTGAAGGAGACAGAAACATGAAATACTCTTCAAAAAAGAAAAAAATTAGTGAATCCAGAAGCTGGTTTTTGGAAAAATAAAATAAAATAAAATAGATACACTACTAGCCATACTAATAAAGGAGAAAAGAGAAAAGAATCAAATAAACACAATCAGAAATGATAAGGGGAATATCACCATTGACCCCAAAGAAATACAAACAACCTTGAAAGAATACTATAAACACCTCTAGGCACACACACCTTCTGAAAACTGAACCAGGAAAAAATAGAATCCCTGAATAGATCACTAACATATTCTGAAATTGAGGCAGTAATAAATAACCTACCAACCAGAAAAAGCCCAGGACCAGACAGATTCACAGTAGAATTCTATCAGAGGTACAAAGAAGAGCTGGTACCATTTCTACTGAAATTATTCCAAAAAATCAAATAGAAGGGAGTTCTCCCTAACTCATTCTGTGAAGCCAGCATCATCCTGATGCCGAAACCTGGCAGAAGTACAAAAAAAAAAAAAGGAAGACTTCAGGCCAGTATCTTTGATGAACAATGATGCAGAAATTGTCAATAAAATACTGGAAAACTGAATCAGCAGCATATCAAAAAGCTTATCCACAATGATCAAGTTGGCCTCATCGCTGGGATGCAAGGTTAGTTCAACATATGCAAATCAATAAATGTGATTTATCACACAGATAGAACTAAAGACAAAAACCCTATGATTATTTCAATAGATGCAGAAAAGCCTTAAATAAAATTCAGCATCCCTATATGTTTAAAACTCTCGATACTACACATATTGACAGAACATACCTCAAAATAATAAGAGCCATATATGACAAGCTCATAGCCAATATCATACCGAATGTGCAATAGCTAGAAGCATTCCCCTTGAAAACTGACGTAAGACAAAGATACCCTCTCTCATCACTCCTATTCAACATAGTATTGAAAGTTCTGTAAAGGGAAATCAGGCAAGAGAAAAAGATAAAGTATATTCAAACAGGAAGTGAGGAAGTCAAATTATCTTTGTTTGTATATGACACGATCCTATATCTAGAAAACTCTGTCATCTCAGCCAAAAGCTTCTAAAGCTGATAAGCAACTTAAACCACAGGATATAAAAATCAATGTCCAAAAATCACTAGCATTTCTATACACCAACAACAGGCAAGCAGAGAGCCAAATTATGAATAAACTCCCATGCACAACTGTTACAAAAAGAAAATACCTATAAATACAGCTAACAAGAAAAGTGAAGGACCTCTTCAATGACAACTACAAACCACTGCTCAAAGCAATCAGAGGACACAATCAAATGTGAAAACATTCCATGCTCATGGATAGAAAGAATCAATAGCATTAAAATGGCCATACTGCCCAAAGTAACTTACAGACTCAATGATATTCCTATTAAATTGCCACTGACATTCTTCACAGAATTAGAAAACACTATTTCAAAATTCATATGGAATCAGAAAAGAGCCCAAATAGCCAAGTCAAGCCTAAGCAAGAAGAACAAAGCTGGAGGCATCATGCTACCCAACTTCAAACTGTAAGACTATAGTATAGTTAGTACCCAAAACAGCATGATACTGGTACAAGAACAGACACATAAACCAATGGAAAAGAATAAAGAAATCAGAAATGAGACTGCCTACACCTACAAACATCTGATCTTCTACAAACCTGACAAAAACAAGCAATGGGGAAAGGACTCCCTATTTAATAAATGGTGCTGGGAGAACTGGCTAGCCATATGCAAAAAATTGAAATTGAACCCCTTCCTTACACCAAATACAAAAATTAACTCAAGATGGATTGAAGACTTAAACCCCAGAAGAGGCCAGGCACAGTGGCTCACACTTGTAATCCCAGCACTTTGGGAGGCCAAGGTAGGCAGATCCCATAAGATTGGGAGTTTGAGACCAGCCTGACCAACATAGAGAAACCCCATCTCTACTAAAAAGACAAAGTTAGTCAGGTGTGGTAGTGCATGCTTGTAATTCCAGCTACTTTGGAGTCTGAGACAAGAGAATCACTTGAACCCAAGAGGCGGAGGTTCCGGTGAGCTGAGGTCACACCATTGCCCTCCAGCCTGGGCAACAAGAGAGAAACTCCAACTCAAAAAAAAAAGCCCTAGAAGAAAATCTAGGCAGTACCACATTCAGGACAACCATGGGCAAAGATTTCATAATGAAAACGCCAAAAGCAATTGCAACAAAAGCCAAAATTAATCTAATTAAACTAAAAAACATGGAATCTAATTAAACTAAAGAACTTCTGCATAGCAAAAGAAACTATCATCAGAGTGAACAGGCAACTTACGGAATGGGAGAAGTTCTGCAGTTTGTCCATCTAACAAAGGTCTAGTATCCAGCATCTAAAAGGAACTTAAACAAGTTTACAAGAAAAAGAAAACACTAAAAAGTGAGTAAAGAACATGAAAAAACACATTTCAAAAGAAGACGTACATGCAGCCAACAATCTTATGAAAAAAGCTCAGTGACGCTGATCATTAGAGAAATGCAAATCAAAACCACAATGAGATACCATCTCAAGTCAGTCAGAATGGCTATTATGAAAAAGTTGAAAAATAACCGATGCTGGTGAATTTGTGGAGAAAAAGGAATGCTTAAACACTGTTGGTTCAAGTGTAAATTAGTTCAACCATTGTCGAAGACAGTGTGGCAATTCCTCAAGACCTAAAGATAGAAATATAATTTGACTCAGCAGTCCCATCACTGCATATACACCCAAAGGCATATAAATCATTCTATTTTAAGGACACATACACATGTATGTTCATTGCAGCACTATTCACAATAGCAAAGACATGGAATCAACCTAAATGTCCATCAGTGATAGACTGAATAAAGAAAATGTGGTACATATACACCATGAAATACTATGGAGCCAGTAAAAAGAATGAGTCTATGTCCTTTGCGGGGCCGCAGATGGAGCTGGAGGCCATTATCTTTAGCAAACTAACACAGGAACAAAAAACCAAATACCACATGTTCTTACTTACAAGTGGGAGCTAAATGATAAGAACACATGGGCACATAGAGGGGAACAACATACACTGCAGCCTATTGGAGGGTGAAATACGGGAGAAGAGAGAGGATCAGAAAAAATAACTCATGTGTACTAGGCTTAATACCTGGGTGATGAAATAACCAGTACAACAAACCCTCATGACACAAGTTTACCTATGCAACAAACCTCCACATGTAACTCTGAACTTAAAAGTTAAAAAAATAGAAAAAATATCAGGAAAAAAACAATAGGGGAATGGATAAACAAATTGAAATCTGTCTATATAGTGGAATAACTCTCGGCAATAACAAGGAATGAACTACCGATACATGAAATAGCATGGACGAATCTCAAAAATGTGGTTGGTACGAGAGGCTAAACACAAAAGACTGCATTCTATATAATTTTATTTAGAAAAGATGAAATTAATCTATACAGACAGAAAGAAGGGTAGTGATTGTTGAGGGTTTAGGCTGGGCCATTGACTGCAAAGTGGCACAAGGAAATTTTGGGAACTGATGAAAATATTCTATATCTTAATTGTGCTAGGGGTTACATGAGTGTGTAATTTCTTCAATAGTCTTAGAA
The DNA here is from genome assembly GCA_004027835.1 of Alouatta palliata. Taxonomy (NCBI): domain Eukaryota; kingdom Metazoa; phylum Chordata; class Mammalia; order Primates; family Atelidae; genus Alouatta; species Alouatta palliata. The sequence continues at coordinate 128,179 of PVKV010004408.1, forward strand.
ATGTAATTTTAAATGGATGCATTTTATTCAAATTAAATATGACTAAAGACGTACGTGAGTGTGTGTGTGTGTGTGTGTATTTTTTTTTTTTCTAGTTTCAAATCACGCCACCTTAACGCTCATTCTGGGTCCTCATGTTTTCTGCCCGATACAGACAAAAGTCATTGCTATTTAAAAACAGCAACTGGGCCGGGCGCGGTGGCTCACGCCTGTAATCCCAGCACTTTGGGAGGCCGAGGCGGGTGGATCACGAGGTCAAGAGATCGAGACCATCCTGGTCAACATGGTGAAACCCCGTCTCTACTAAAAATACAAAAAAAATTAGCTGGGCATGGTGGCATGTGCCTGTAGTCCCAGCTACTCGGGAGGCTGAGGCAGGAGAATTGCTTGAACCCAGGAGGCGGAGGTT